>JAMFLL010000013.1:0-109602 GCA_027475725.1 Pythium rhizo-oryzae
CGACCAGCCAAGGATGACTGCCACCACCACGACTGCTGCTGCTGCGCCCATGGACCGCGACGCGCTCGTGTTCCTCGCGCGCCTCACGGAGCAGGCCGAGCGCTACGACGAGATGCTCGCGCACACGACGGCGCTCGCGATCTCGAGCGACGACGAGCTCTCGGTCGAGGAGCGCAACCTGTACGCGGTCGCGTCCAAGAACGTCGTGGGCTCCAAGCGCGCGGCCTGGCGCATCGTCTCGGCCATTGAGGAGAAGACGCTCGCGCCCGCGGACGCCGAGCGCGCCGCGCGGTACCGCAAGACCATCGAAGACGAGATCGTCGCGGTCTGCTCGGACGTCGTGACGCTCGTGGAGAAGCGCCTGCTTCCGCACACGAGCTCCGAGGAAGGCCGCGTGTTTCTGCTCAAGACGCTTGGCGACTACCACCGCTACCTCGCCGAGGTGCAGGTCGGCGAGGAGCGCGCGGCCACGGTCAAGCGCAGCGAAGACGCGTACGTCAGCTCCATGACCCTCGCGGTCGCCGAGATGACGCCCACGCACCCCATCCGCCTCGGTCTCGCGCTCAACTTCTCGGTGTTCTACTACGAGACAGCCAAGCTGCCCGATCGCGCGTGCTCGCTCGCGAAGCAGGCGTTCGATGACGCCATCGCCGAGCTCGACACGCTGACGGAGGAGTCGTACAAGGACTCGACGCTCGTGATGCAGCTGCTGCGCGACAACCTCACGCTGTGGACCATGGACGCCGACGACGTGACGGCCGACGCCGACCAGTAACTCTCCCAAGGCGTCTCAGGACTCTGCGCGCCCCTCTGCAGCGGTTGAAGGGTTTTTCTTGTTGATATTGTCGCACATGTGCGTGCTGGTGCCAAGTGGATGCGAGTACCGCCCCGTGCGACCTGAGACCACAACGGCTCTCGGGTTGGACACGGTGGGAGGGTCTCTCCATGGATCACTATCAGGCAGCGCTACACAACTAACCACTAAGATAAAACACTCCTGCGAGAAGGGCATCTATTGTCCATGCCTCTCCGTTTTCCACACCAAAGATTTCGTCTTTATCACATTTTCCCATGTCGTTGAGCACAGAGCACACACGGGAAGCATTTACTGGCAGCACAGCACGCCGTCACTAGGGGTGAGATCGTCCACCCGCCAACCATTTGGATCGAATGGGTGGCAAATTTTGGTGCGAGATGAGGTTGCATGCACGCGTAGAGTACCTCCTCGCGCCACGCTGGCGGCCCCGCGCACGTCAGACGATCGCGAGTGGCAAAGCGACGAAGGCCATGCGTCAACACGTTCCGAGCTTGGAAGGTGCTGGGTTGCTGGCTTGTTGAAAGCCGCAGCTTCAAGTTGCCGTTCGCGGACGACGCGCGCGACGTGCGTCGCGTCCATTGGCTCGCCTCCCTCCGTCGAGCAACCTATCGTCCACTGGATGGCTTGGCTTTTTGCCAATCGGGCCCATGAATGACGGTACATGGCTACATTTGACAGGAATGATGGTACGTGAGCGCCAATGAGCCAGCACGAAGCCGTTCGCTTTGCCAGCCAGGTTCGTGGGTTCGATGGGCCACTCATTCTTTCAACTGCCAACTGCTCGTCTCTCTGAAGCCAGCTCAAGCTCACTAAGATGGATCGTGAAGGCCTCTTGTTTCTCACCAAGCTCGCCGAGGAGACGGAGCGCTACGACGAGATGGTGGAGCGAGTAACGGAGCTCGCGACCAGCGCGGACGCGGACCTGTCGCTCGAGGAGCGCAACTTGCTGTCAGTCGCATTCAAGAACGCCACGGGAATGCGCCGCGCTTCCTGGCGCATCGTCTCGGCCGTCCAGAAGCAGCAGCGCGCGCGCGGCGACGAGGCGTTTCCTGACGTCTCCACGGCGCTGCGCACCTCGATCGAAACAGAGCTCACGGGCCTCTGTAAGGCGCTGCTGGGCATGATCGACCAGAAGCTGCTGCCGCTGGCGGAGAAATCGGCTGAGTCCAAGGTGTACTACCTCAAGATGAAGGGCGACTACGGACGCTACATGGCCGAGGTCGTGACCGACGCTGACGCACGCCTGAAGCTCATCGCCGCCACATTGCGTGACTACCAAATGGCCGCTGATCTCGCACAAGTGGAGCTCGCGCCGACGCACTTCCTTCGGCTCGGGCTCGCACTCAACTTTTCGGTGTTCCACTACGATATCCTGAGTGACACGTTGACAGCGTGCAAGATGGCGCGGCGCGCGTTCGACGACGCGATCGCGGATCTTAACGCGCTCACGGACGATACGTACCGCGACAGTGCGCTCGTGATGCAGCTCCTGCGCGACAACATCACGCTCTGGACGTCCGAGGACGACGAGGACACCGAAGGTGGCGTCTAGTTGGTCATCGAGAAGTCTGTGGACGGACTCTGCTGCAACCTATACAACGATGCGGTCGCTGGAACAGTTCAAGTCGCTTGGGTCATCGTATCGGGCCTTCCTGTCGCCGCCCGGCGTCTCCAAAGCTCCTCCTGTTTCGACGTGATGTCTGAAATGGTTGAAAAGGAACCTTGGGGAGCTGACATGCCTGGTGATGGGAAGCCCACAAAGAGGACTCGCCGTGAACGCTTTCGCCTGCGTTTTGTGTTTGGGTTTTACTGTGAAGCAAAATTGGACACCCACGGCCAACTTCCGTTTCTATCGGTTTTCCATCTAGTTCGTTTTTCATCGATGCCTGGACCTCGCCGTGTCCACGCGGCGGAGCCCCTGGAGCTGCATCGCGTGGTGGTCTGTGCGCACGTGGGTGCCGTTCTGCGAGACGTCCACGTTGATGTTCATCGTGAACGAGATGCCGCTCGGGTCCGTGCGCGCTGCACTCGTTGTGGGGTGCGTCGCTTGGAGCAGCTCCTCGTACTTGACCTTCCACGCGTGCGCGCTCTGTTTCATGCGCTTGAGCGATGCCTGGCACTCGCGCAGCTCGTTCGCGAGACGGTCGCGTTCGATTTCCACCTGCGAGAGCCCGCCCTCCTGTTTGATCACCACGTGGTCGTCGTCTTGCACATGCCCAGTCCGCAACCGCTTTGTCGACCGTCGCTACGCAAAGACGGAAGAGCATACCCCGCCCCATCCTGTTCGTCAATCATACCATGGCACATCTATAGGCTTCGCCGTCCACATACCTCGCTCGACACGTAGCTAGTACTTGTGGTGTGGCCCTTGGCAGAGCGCGTGTCCTCCACCGCCGCAAACGCCGCCGCGGTCCGCCGCGTGCGCAGCAGTTTGGGCTTCTCCTTGGCACGCGGCGACGGCAGCGGCGACGCCTCGTGCTTCATCGCGTCGTGCGCTCGCTTGGCAGACCGCAGCTGGCGCTGCTCGTGCTCTAGTAGACGCGCCTCGGCACCCGAGGCGACAGCGCTGATCTCCTCTTCTTTGATCTTGCGCTCCACGTACGCAGCGTGGTTCTTGTACGCCTTGAACGTGATTGGCGCGCCGTCGCGGCCGCCGTGCGGGAATTGCGCCTCGAACGCCGCGAACAGCACGCGCCACGTCTCGGGCGTGCGCGCCGCGGAGCGGTACTGCTGCAGCTGGCGCGCGATCCAGCGCGACTGCGAGCGCCGGAAGGTCGGGCTGACGAATGCCATCGACGAGGTGGGGGATGGCAGAGAGAGTTTCGGGTCGAGGCGCGCGCTAGGGGGCGCAGCGGAGGGCGAAGCGGCGGGGGACGCAGCCCGTGGGGAGCGAATGACCCGTCGGTCAGCGAGCCAGCGGCGCACGAAGTGGCGCCGCATCATCACACAGAAGTGCGTGGTGTGGACCACATTCGGACAACAACACTCGCACCAAAAAAAAATCGAATCTTTGTGGTTTTTGTTCGCGGATTCTTTTCGACCCACGGCAACGACAACAACAACAAAAAGAACGTAGGGTGCTGTGGCGGGAGCCCTATATCTATATCTATTTCACAGCGGTCTTTTGCCGCTTGGCGTTGTGGCGCTGGAGCGCCTGCTGCTGCTTCTTCTTCTGCTTGAGCGCGTCGCGGCGCTTGCGCTTGAAGTCCTGCGTGAGCTTCTTGCGGCGCTCGGCCCACTGTGCCTGCCACGCGTCCTTGGCCTCCTTGGTCGTGAGTGACGCGAGCGTCGTGCCGCCAAAGAACGTGCGCCCGAACGCCAAAAAGTCATCAAGGCTGCGCTTGACGCGCACGCGCTTCTGCTTCTTCTTATCTACTTCGGCATCATCCGCGTCCTCGGCCCCATCGTGGTCGACGTCGTCGTCCTCCTTGTCGGTACCATCGTCCTCTGCGAGTTGCACGCGTTGCTCGTCGCCCGTGCCGCCGTTCTCGTTAAATGACTGCGTGAAATGCCACGGCATCTTTGTGCCATCGCCAGTGTCCTCGTCGTCGTCCGCTTCCAGCAGATCCTCGCCCATCGCGAGCTCGTTCTTCTTTTCGTTATCGCCACCAAACGAGAAATCAAACAGCGAACTGAGCTTGAACGCTGAGGGCGCCGCCTCGGCCGCACTGTCGCTCTCGGTCTTGGTATCAGCAGGCTTGGAGAAGCTAAACACACCGTCGAGCGCAGCCTCGCCGACTTCACCGTCCTCCGAGTTCTTGCGCACACGCGAGAACAAGCTGCCGAGAGTCGTTGAAGCCGAGTAGAAGCGGTCGCCGCCAATTAGCACCTCTTTTTCCTCGCGTTTCCTCTTTTCTTCGGCAAGCCGCCGCTCTTCTTCTGCCACTTTTTCATCCTCGTCCTTGGCGGCGCGGCGCGATTGGCTCTCATCCGTGAGCTCGTACTTCGTCGTCGCCGCGACGCGCGGGTCGTACCGCATCTGCTCACCCATCCAAGAGGCCTCTTTGATCGGGTCTTTGTTCTTGAGCGCTTCGAGGCGCGCCTTGATCTTGTCCACATCCACGTCTGGAAACAGCTCGGCGATGACGTCGAGCGCCTGGTCCCGCTCTTGCACCATTTCCTCGGCGTACTGCGCAAGTCGATCGGCGTCCTCTTCGTGCTGAAAGTTTTGCAGAAACTCTTCCTCGCCGTCCAAATCATCCAGCACGGGCGCGAGCATGTCCATGTCATCGCCGTCGTGCGCGAAATACTCGTTCTCGTCTTTTTCGATGAAGCGCGCGTCCATGCGGAATCGCTGGTCGCCGCCAAAGCGCTTCTGCATCTCAAACAACTTCTTGCCGGTCTCGCCCAAGAACTCGGGTCGAAGCGCGAACCGCGCCTGGTCGTCCGTGTCGTCCTGCGCATCGAGTTCTTCGCCATCATCAAACTCGAGCGTCTTGAGCGACTTCTTGGTCGTCGCGCCTCTCTGGCGCAAAAGCTTCTCGTCATCCAGCTCGCCGTAGCCGTCCGGGTTCGCTGGCTCGTCGTCGTCATCATCCGAGCCCATCCAGTCCACAATGGCGGCCCGCTTCGCCGGGGCGTCTTGCATTTCCTCGTCGAGCTTGTCGGCGGCGTCACGCCCGTCCTCGATCTCGGCGACCTCGCCGTCCTCGTCGAACGTGATCTTCTTGCCCGAGGCAGCGCCCACCACGTCAATCTTCCCGAGGAAACCCTTTGACGACGCGTCCTGCTTCTTCTTCTTTTCTTCCAGCGCGGCCAAGCGGCGCGCGTTTGCCTCTTCGACCGATAGCACGGGCGGGGCCGAAGTGGATGACGGTCCATTGGAAGCCTCGGACGACGCGTCGCTCTCCGCTTCACTCTGCTTTTCGTCGTCATCTTCCTCCTCGCGCTGCTCTTCATCGTCCTCCGTGCTGTCTGATTCCGTGTCGGTCGCCTCCTCCGCGAGCTTTTCAGCAATCAGCGCCTGGATTGCCTCCTCCGTCCACTCCTCCTCCTCCGCAGGGGCCTCTCCAGCCGCCTCCTCTTCGTCCTCCTCGTGGTTTTCCTCCTCCTCTGCTTCCATCAGCACATCATCCCCGTCATCATCATTGAACACGGTCTTGCGCTTGCCCTCGAACGGCGTCTCGGTGCGCAGCTCTGCCACGCCGTCGACCGCCGGGAGCATGCGCCGCCGCTCGGCCTCCACGGCCGCATCGCGCGCCTGCTGGAGCGCGTCGCGCGCGTCCCACTCGCTCTGCAGCCGCGCCTGGTAGTCGGGCGCCGCGGGCGCCACACGCAGCACGCCGCCGCGCCACTTGGTCTTGTGGTACGCCTTGGTGATGTCCTCGAGCGCGCGCTCGGCCGCGGCGCCGACGATCGTCACGTACGCGAAGCCTCTGGATTGCGACGGCGTGAGCCGGCTGCGCGGCAGCTCCACGTGCGCCAGCTGGCACTGCGCGCTCGCGGCCACGCGCCCGAAACGCTCCTGGAGCTCCTGCGCGGTCACGTCCGGCGCGAGCCCGCCGATGTGGACGCGCACGGAAGCGGTCGCCATATTCCCTCCCTAGTGTTGGCGCCGGTGATGGTGCGTTGGGTCCGTTGGGACATCGGGTTTCGTTGGTTGGCCCAATCCTGTGTTGCACGATATGTCGTACATGTACCTTTTAGTAGAGGTCATCCAAACATATATGAATTGATAGAGGAATTGGAAGATGTACTATGACAGAGTATGCGTTTTCACGCGATCTCAGCGAGCGCGAGGTGGCAGGTGGGGCACTGGAGCTTCTGGTTGAGCTTGGGCATGGCGCACTCGTCGTGGAAGCGGTGGCCGCACGGCAACCGCACGATGTACACGTCCTTGACGGGCATAAAGTCCTCGCAGATCGCGCAGGGCTCCGGGCGCCCGGTCGTGCCCACGACGGTCTTGCGCTGCGAGGCGGTTGTCGACGTCAGCGACGCCGAGTGTGGAGGCGCCGACGGCTTCTTGGCCGCCAGCAGCGCCGACGTGGACTGCGCGCGCAGGCGGCGCTGCGCCTTCTTCGTGGTTCTGGAGTCCTTCATCACGTCTTCGTGGGTCTTGAGGGCCGGCGCTGCCGTCGCGGCGTGGAGGAACTCGTCCATCACGTGCGCGCTGTCGATCACGCCGCCGTAGATGAACTCGAGGTAAAGCCGCGCCACGGCGTGGAGCGTGTGTGCGCACGAATGGTTGGCGCGATTGATTAGAAAGTGCTGGAAGCCCTGCATCACGTTGAGTACGGTCTTGCGGCGCCGCTCGACGACCGTGGACAGCGCCGCCGAGATTGACCGCTTCGTGGTCTCGAACGCCGCGCCGATGAAGCTCTCGAGCCACGGGCACCCGCCCGAGCACCAGTGGCCGTGGTGGAGCGCCTCAAGCGTCTGCTTCTGGAACTTTTCGTACTCGTCGAACGAACGCGGATGCTGCCACATCGTGCCCGCGCCCTTGTGGTGCACCGTGAGCACGTACCGCAGGTCTCCGGCGTGGCCCTGGGGCTTAGCCACATGCACCTCGAACTCGAGCGGCACGAGCAGGTTCACGACCGCGCTGCTCACACCGGCATTGCCCGACGCCTGCGAGATGCCATCGAGGAGGTTCTGGATCGACACGGCCACGCGGCCCGACTCGGATCGCTTCCATTCGCGCAACGCCATAGCTGAGTGGGTGGGGGCCTGGTTGTGGTGACCTGTGGATTCGGAAAGTGACGCCCCTCGCTGTGACGGGGGGCGTCACGCCGTTGGAATGATTACTGGACACCCACCGAGGCGCATGCGACGTCATCCATGTCCCCGACCGGACTGCGCGACTCGTCGCATCCTGTGCAGTGCTGGGTGGGTGCACAGAAGCAATCAAGTTGTCCGGATGACGGCCCAGTCGTCATGGAGACGATCTCCTGGGGTAATGTGGACCCCATCATGGTGATCTTAAATGTGGCCCACACTACTAGTATGGCAGACCAACGAAGTGAAGTGACTGCGTTTCCCTCCCTCTTCTCATGGAGGTTTGAGAAGCGTGGAAATGGAAAACTGCAGGACGCAAGTTGGAGGCGGAACGACGTAGATGTATATTCCTATGCACAGTCTACTGCAAAATGAAAGGCGGCAAAGCAGCAGGCTCTCCTGACCTGCGACCTCCGAAGAAGGAGGACCAGGAGGCTGCTTGCTTCTTCACCCCCCACACTCGTCCACGCCTCCGACAAATCTTCTCCAAACATTCCGACGTCCCGCCACTTCCGTTCCTCCACGCACGTGCGCGCGTCATAGCCACTCACCACCGCCCACAACTCTCGTCCTCCGACGCCACGACCACCGGATGCAGCCGCATGAGGCGAAAACGCCCACGCAGCCCAACAAAGCGGTGGTGCGCAGTACAGAAGACTTGGATGAGAGATGCAGAGGCGGGGAGCGAAGAGACGGCGTCATGCGTGAAACGAGGGAAGGAGTTGGCGGAGGCGGGAAACGAAAGGAGGAGACGATGCAAGAGCGAAGATGAAAAACTTGGGGTGGTCGCGGAGGGTTGAACCGCCGAGTCGTCGGACACGCCGCCGCGATCGCCCAGAGCCATTATCTATCAACTGTTATAATAACGACGGGATGGGGGTCTGCAACCACGACGACGGGTGGGGGACGAGCAGTAAGCGAGTGCGCTTACTCGACGTCCTGCACGTTCATGTCGCCCTGGTTCGCGTCGGCGTTGTCCGGCTCCTGGTCCGAGGTCCAGAGGGTCAGGTTGTCGCGCAGCAGCTGCATGATGAGGGTCGAGTCCTTGTACGACTCCTCCGAGAGCGTGTCGAGCTCGGCAATGGCGTCATCGAACGCCTGCTTGGCGAGGTTGCAAGCACGGTCGGGCGAGTTCAGGATCTCGTAGTAGAACACCGAGAAGTTGAGCGCCAAGCCGAGGCGGATCGGGTGCGTGGGCGGAAGCTCGGCCATGGCGATGGTCGAGGCCTGCTTGTACGCCTCGAGGGCCTTGTCCGACGACTCCTTGCGCTCCTCCTCGGTCTGGAACTCAGCGAGGTAGCGGTGGTAGTCGCCCTTCATCTTGTAGTAGAAGACCTTGCCCTCCTCCGACGACGAGTTCGGGATGAGGTTGTTCTCGATGATCGTGAGGATGTCGTTACAGATCTCGACGAGCTCGGCCTCGATCTTCTGGCGGTACGACTTGATGTGGTCGGCGCGCTCGCTGTCGCCCTTGTTCTCGATCGACGAGATCACACGCCACGACGCACGGCGCGAGCCGATGACGTTCTTGTAGGCCACCGAGAGGAGGTTACGCTCCTCGACCGTGAGCTCGACGTTGTGGTTGTTGGCGACCGCCTTCATGTGGTCAACCATCTCATCGTAACTGCACACATACACCCGCGTCAGCCCACTGAGGAATCGTCTTTTTTCAGGCATCCAGCACAGCCACGTACCGCTCGGCCTGCTCGGCCAGCTTGGCAAGGAAGACAAGGGAGTCGCGGTCCATGTTGACTTGGTGGGAAGAGGGGGGGAGGCTTGGAGTACTTCTTGCGCGGAGACGAGCAAAACGAATTCTGTGGTCCCGAAAAAGTACCCGAGCGGTTTTTTTCCACTCTTTTTCTTCAACTGCCGAGGGAACGGTTTCTTTCACGTGTTTCAAACACATGGGTACCTCCAAGAGCGCCTTGAGCCTACTTTGATCAAGATAAAGACCCTCCACGTGGCCTGTTTTATTCACATCAATTCAAACAGTTTCTAACGCCTGTGAAAATTTCAGTCGCCCGTGGAAAATAACTTCTGTGGGTTGGTCGCCGCGCGGGCGACAAAGAGAGGGAAAGAGGGAGGGGTGAACTCTGTGTTGTGATCGCACGCACAGTCGGCAAGGAGGGTGGGGACACCAACCAGCTGGCGGTCCTTTCTGCAGCGGATCTTTTTGCGAGAGTGTGGTTGTGTCGGCGCCCTCCGGCTCACCTCCGCTGTTGGTGGTGGCGTCGGATCGTTCACCGCGCCAGAGGGGAGGCGGTCGCAAGAGACAGAGAGCGCGCCGTGCCGCGCCTCTTGCGTGGTTGTGTGCTTGGGTCTGGTTACGCAGCGCGTTCAAAAACGCACTCTTCCCGATTTGGATAGATTTCGCGAGCACACAACCAGCCCCACAAGCGCGCGAAGAGAAAGAAAACCAGGCCGGTTAGCTTTCCGACAGTACCGTAAAAAATTGTCGCTGCGAGACTTCGCTCTGTGTGGTGCAGTGTTTCCTTGAGTCGTAACGGACACCTCGCTGGAGCTGCCACAGATAGATTCGCGCCGCCCCAACTGGCTTGGAGCTCAAGTGTCATCCACAACAGCGATGCTCTCGAACTGTAACTGACTGGCTGCACGGCTAAAGATCTTCACAGGGTACAGTAGCCAACCTCGTCGGCTGCTCATGCGACGCGCCTTGCCGTTTGAAATCTAAAAACAAATGCCCGATGGAACGACCCTTTGTATTGTGAGGAGGGCCGCCGCCCGACCTGTCTGTTGACGCTGGGGGCAGCCTGCCTGGTGGCGGGAGGAAGATCCCAACCCCAGAGCACTCACACTTGCGACGACTGCGACAAAACTCGCTCCTGGCACCTCACCTCACAAAGTGTCGAACATACCGGTACAACACCGGTGAAATCCTGGTTGATGACGCACTGTCATGACGCACACGATGTTCGCCAATGAGCACCGAGTGCGTATAGAAGATGAAGTATACGGGGGTACACATTCGACAGACGAAGTGTAACCCATGTAACGACCCTAAAATAGGGCATGAGAAGAGGATTTGACCCGAAGGTCCAACAGAGCGGATGCAGGACCAAGTCCAATGCGGGATTCTGTGATACGTGGCCAAATAGAGATATCTCGGGGCACGAGAATCTCCCACATGATCTCGCCACTAGATACATCCCGGGTCAGCCCCCACGCCACTGGCAGGCGTGATGGCGAATCGGGGTGGCTGGTATTAGATCGGAGGGAAAGTGTGTGAAATCCCACGCCTTGGCGGATGTCATGGTCGCCAGGGCTCCCCTACAACGCCCAGACTCCAGCGGGGAGTTCTGGACGGAGTCGCCCGAGGGTCAGGCAAGGACACTCATTGTGAGCATCGCGTCCCTTAGCTTGTCGTTCCGGGTCCTTGGGGATGACTGTTCGTCGCCCAACCTTCGGGGTGATGGCTGCCGTGTCGGCTCGAAGGCGACGTCACCGCCAACAGCGTCAGCGTCAGCAACACCCCCAAAGCACACTCGACAAGGAGATACAGGACCGCGTAAACAACCAGTTGGTCCGTTTCCAACACCCTGTTTTCAACACCATCATACTTTAGACAAGTCAAGAAGTCGTTTTATTCAGTTCGGTCTCCGTGGTGTATCTCGCCTTTCGCCGCTCATCTCCTCCGCAACCATGGAAGCACGGCGGTCGGCTTCGGATTCCTGCGCCGAGCGCAGCGCCGGGGCGGCGTCCCGGGCGCCTCCACCCTCACACAGGCTGCCTGGGATCGGCTGGCCTGGTTGACTGCGGCGGGCGGCGTTTGTCGCGTGCGCCCGACCGCTCCCTCCAGAGGGCAGCCATTCCCAAAAATTCCTCCAAAGCGTCGTCGACCACCCGAAGAACCCCCGACCGAGACCGTCACCATGATTCCACGCATCCTCTGGCACATGGGCGCCGGCATCCTCAAGCGCAAGCTGTCGCCGCCCGAGCCGGGCGCGCTGCTCCACTTCCCGGGCGTCTGGCGCTCGCGCGCCGGGCTCAAGGACTGCAACTTTGGCGGCAAGCTAGTCGAGAACGCCTACTTCCGTAACATGGAGCTGGCCATTTGGTACGGCTGTGGGTACGTTACATGCATCCAAAGCGCTGGTGAGAACGATTGCGGAGCCAATGCTCATTAATGTGGTGTTTGAATGACGCAGACTCCAGGGCATTCTCCACGCGTGCGCGCGCAACCGCTGGTACTTTGTGTTCGGCTCGCAGGGGCTGCGTCACTACAAGGACATTGCGCTCTTCCAGCCGTTCGAGGTCCACACGCGGAACGTGTACTGGGACGACGACTGGTTCTTCCTGCTCGCGCAGTTCCGCTGCCCGGACTCGGGCGAGCTCTTCGCCGAGGGCATGTCGCGCGTTATGCTGCGCCACGGGCGCGAGCGCGTCGACTCGCGCATCCTGTACGAAGAGATGGGCGTCCACGGGCTCGTGGATCGTGAGATGCCCGAGGTGATCGCCGAGTTCTTGAAGTGGGACGCCGCGGCCGCCGAGAGCATGAAGACCACGACCGACGCCAACGCCGTCGCGTTCGCGGACCGCAAGCGCCCGCCACCGCTCGTGTCCTCGTACTCGATGAACCTGCCGTTCGCGCCGGCGCCGCTGCCGCAGATCAAGCAGGAGTGAGACGCTCGCCGGTCGGCTCTCCTCCCCCCAGACACACCGTTTTTGTGAACTATAGCCAGTAGGTGAGCAGGCGGAGAGGACGTCGAGCTGCATGTACACCAACTCAATACTACTACGATACGTTTTCTTGCTCCACCGAAGCGCTCGCGCGAACTGCCACAGCGGGAGACACGCAGTTGGGTTTGCTTCTGTAGCCATCCATGTTCGTCCACGCCCAAGCACACCCAAGTGGAAGCCATGGTATCACCTTTCAGAGAAAACATGACCAAACATATTGTGAATCCGAATTGAGCGGGTACGAATTTTCAGGGTAATTAGGAACTAGACTATTGTGACTTTAGGATCTTCAACACGCCAATAGATCCATTCATACAGGACCTCGTTTGAGTGGCTCTGTGACGGGCGTGTCATCGCCGAGGATCTCTGTCATTGGTGAGCTTCTCGCAGTGGATCGCGCATGAACAGCGACGAACGCTGACGGCGTTCGAACGCAATCGGGCCGGCCCTCCTTCCCCTGCTCCCACACACACTGCGCCACGTGCCATCTCCCCTGCGTCTGCTTTTCTCGTTCTCCGTTGGGCCTCATGCTGCGCTCATTCGCCAACAATCTCCGCGCGCGCCACCCACTCTGCAACTTCTTCGCCACCATGTCGGACGCCAAGATCGCACTGAGCGCCTCCGAGTTCCGCTCGTTCCGCGTGACCCACGTAGAGACCGTCTCGCACAACACCAAGCACCTCGTCTTCGCGCTGCCCAGCGCCGAGCACGAGATGGGGCTCACGGTCGCGAGCTGCCTCATGGCCAAGGCCACGATCGACGGCGAGGACGTCATCCGCCCGTACACGCCGACCAACTCGATCCGCGACAAGGGCGTGCTCGAGCTCGTGGTCAAGGGCTACCCGACGGGCAAGCTCAGCAAGCACATCGTCGGCCTCCAGGTGGGCGACACGCTCGAGATGAAGGGCCCATTCGTCAAGTTTGAGTACAAGCCCAACACGTACTCGGGGCTCGGGCTCATCGTCGGCGGCTCGGGCATTACGCCAGCGTACCAGGTGCTGCAGGAGATCGTGCGCGTCAGCGAGGACAAGACGCCCGTGGACCTAATCTTCGCTAACAATACGATCGAAGACATCCTGCTCAAGGACAAGCTCGACGAGATCGCCGCGACCAACGAAAACGTGCGCGTCCACTACGTGCTGAGCCAGCCGCCGGCGGACTGGCAGGGCCACAAGGGCTACGTCACGTCCGAGCTCGTGGAGAAGCTGCTGCCGTCGCCCTCGGGCTCAAACGTGCTCATCGGCGTGTGTGGCCCGCCGCCCATGATGGAGGCTATCTCGGGCGACAAGAACCCGGACAAGACCCAGGGTGAACTGCGCGGAATCCTCAAGAACCTCCAGTACGCACCCGCGCAGGTCTTCAAGTTCTAAGGAGCCGCGCCGAAACAACACTGCTCATTCGATGCGTAGGCGACCCAGCCGCCAAGAAAGAATAACAACGGGATGGTATAAACATTCACTTTCTGTATCCATAATGACAACGTCGAGTGGCGCGTTCGTTTCCAAAGCATGACGGAATTGGTGACTCGGCTTACCGTACGCTCCGTTAGTTCTCGGTGATCTGCGCGGTGGAGAGGTGGCCCGTCTGGTTCATAAACGACACCTGCACGTTGCCGACCGAGTCGATCTCGAGTTCGGTGATGCTGCAGTTGCTGCAGCGCATGCGGCCCCACGTGCCCTCCGGGTCGATACCGAGCGCGCGGCAGACAAACCATCGAATCACGTTCGCGTGGCACACGACGAGGCGGTACCGGTCGCCCATGCGGTGCTGCGTCTTGGTGCCGAAGAGCCGCGAGAACGCACTCTTGTCCTGCTCGCTTAGCCCGTACTCCTGCACGCTGAGGTCGTCCGGGATCAAGTGGCGGAACGTCGTGCGCCACACCACGCGCAGGCGCGCGTTGTCCGAGACCATGTTGTCGAGCTTCTCGCGCGCGAGCATCTTGCGGTTGGTCGATGGCAGCGGGTTGCCGGGCCACGCCTCGCGGTAGAGCTTGCTCTCGCGCATCTCGTAGCCGTCCTTGGGGAAGCTCTGCGCGAGCCACTGGGCCGTCTCCACGGACCGCCGCATGCCGCTGTGGTACACGGGGAACTTGGGGAAGCGCTTGAAGACCTGGCGCGACGTGAAGTACTCGTTCAAGAACTCACCCGTGCGCTTGCTCTGCTCGATGCCCAGCTGCGTGAGCGGACCGTTCATGTCCTGCGCCGGCGTCTGCGAGAGCTGGTACTGGCCGTGGCGCACGAGGATGATGTGGGTCGTGCGCGAGTGGTCCACGAGCGACTGGTCGATCGGTGGCTCGACGGTCAGCGCGTTGGCCGCGATCGAGATGGCGGTCATCCAATCAAGCAATGCCTGCACGTCCGGCGCCGTGAACACGCGCCGCGAGCCGGGCGCGCTCTTGAGCGTCATCGCGAACTGAAAGCCCTCGAGCCGCTCGACCGACGCGCCGCGCACGTCCATCGTGCCCTTGTGGGCGCCATAGTTGTACCGCGCGCTCTGCTCGATCGTGTAGTACATGAGCTCCTGGCCGCGCAGCACAAACATGCGCTACAACACACATCCACATACATCGGTCCGTTCGTTAGCACGCGTCCTGGTGAACCCCATGGCGGCGGATCACGGTTTCTCTACCTTTTTCCAGATCTGGAGGCCGCCCTCGCCCTTCTTCTCGAGCTCGCCTTCCATGAGCACGTCGTTCGTGAAGATGGTCACGTTCGCGTTCGAGATCTTGCCCTGCGCGAAGACGTCCGGGCTCTCGGGCCGCGGGCCCGAGATCGCGCGCATGATCGACGGCCGCATCATCGACGGCCGCGACGGCGACGGCGACGGCAGCGCGTTCGACATGGTCGCGACAGTTGAAGACGCCGCGTTGCGGGTGTGGGGCGGGGCGATCGGTAGTAAGACGCGATGGAGGATGGAGGATGGAGATGCCGATAGCGAGCCACCGTTCAGTCCTCGCCTCTGCTCGCTCTCTCTTCTCTCTCTTCTCTCTCTCTTGCGGCGCAGCTGCCGCTCTCCGGGAGAGTCTCCCGTTGGCGTTCCCGCTGGGCCGATGTGTCTGTCGGTCACTTTTACCACCCGCGTGTACCGAAAATGTGGTACGCGCGGCAGTGAAAAAGCCAGCACGAAGAGTGCGGCGAAACCAGGTGGCGCGGACTGGATAGTGGGTACACAAGAGTCGTTTGAAGAGGGTTTTGTGCACATTTTGTCGATGCTCTGGCTGCTTTGGCCCGGATGTGCTTGAAGTGGGAGTTCAGGAGTGTAGCCATCTCACAGTAGTGGTCGATGTGGTTCATGTCCTGGGATACCTCATAGACCATGATCGCCACTTATCTAGTCGTATTGGTGGAAGGATTCTTTGGGAGGGCGAGAAGGTGAGCGGGATCCGGGGCTGCTGTGATCGAAGATGGATGGCTGTCCGTCACGCCGCTGCTCTGGACCAATTGCACTGGAGGGTGTAGAATTGACGGCTGTATTCTAGAGAGTGATTGAACTGCTTTCGCATAACTTAAGAGGTGGACTCGCGTGAATGGTTCGGTCCAAACAAACGAGGAATCTAGGATGGCGATGATCGTGGACATGCTTTGCCCAGCGCATTAGAAGCTGCTCAGGCCTGCAAACGTGGAAGGAAGTCGTAGCGGAAGCGGCCCATCAACCACTCCGGTCACTTTCTTTCGAAACGTCGGAGAAGCGCCCACGGGGGGAGGAGTGGGCAGACGACATTGGAGACGACGACGACTCGAAGAGACGCTTGTAGATTGAGCCACAGAGCATCAGAACCTTGTTTGATGCAGGTTCTGGGACCTTCTTGCCATACAGGGCTGTAACGACACAGAAAAATGGTCTTGTTAGACTGAATTCGACGTGCGCAGGGATATCCACAGTGCAGGCTACTTACTCTGCTCATCGATGAGCTCATGATGGAAGTTCGAGTGTCCACATGCGCAAATGTGCTGCTTGGTCTGGGGGCTGTCATCCTTCGAGCGAGAGCTCTCATTGCAGGTTTCGCCCTCGCGCACTCGATAGACACCGCATCGTCCAGGGCGGCAGACTTTGCATTGGCCACGAAGATTCCCTTCAATGTCGCGCTTGAAGACAACGTGATTGAGGAGATCTAAAGGAAAGAGTTCTGTGAGATATCAACCATTGTAAGCATGATGAACTGTTCCACTCACCGTCTGAGATTCCGGCAAACGTTGTTTTCTCGAGAATCGCGTCGACATTCCGTCGTGCATAGTTGGCACAAATGTCGAGCAGCGACGGCGGAGACATTGGGCCGACGTCGATCGAGTACAAATCCTGGAGACGATCGGTGCCGTCGTATCCGCCTAGCAGGTACATCTTGCTGCCAACAACGACAGCGCGGTGGAAGGTTCGACTGCTTGGAATGCTGCCCGTGGTACACACCTCGCTCCACGTGTTTGTCGTGAGATCAAGTCGCTGGAAGTCGTTGAAGCGGCTGTGAGTCTTGTCCACGCCACCAAAGACGAACATGTTATCTCCGTGAATGACAGCAGTGTGGCGGTATCTGTGAGGTGGCGGTGTGCCGGACGTGGAGAGCTTCTTCCATTCTTGGGTCTCAAAATTGAACTCATAGAGGTCGTTCAGTGTGTCACGACCATCCCAGCCACCGAAGACAATGAGGCGATTTGACGCTGCGTGGACAACACCACTGTGTCCAAATCGGCGCGACGGAACCTGGCCCTTGGCTTCGATGCGACGCCAGCAGCGTTGCTTGATCGAGTATTCGCACAGATCGCTGAACCGGCTTGTGCCGTTGTAGCCACCAAACACGTAGATGCTGTCCCAGTGGAGGACCATGATGTGATCGGTGCGTGCCTCCGGACGATCCCCCACAATGCTCGGCATTTCGTCCCAGCGCTGTGACTCTATTGAGCATCGTGAAAAGAACATTAGCACACATTAGGAAAAGTTCTCAGGGCACTCCACTCATGGAATGTGAACGTACCGAAGTCGAAGAAGAAGAGGTCGTTGAAGTAGTTCCCGTCACGTCCATCATAGCCTCCAAAGATGAACATGCTGTTCTCGTGAACAACACCGAGCGCACCCGAGCGCCGCGGTGGCAGTGCACCTCGCGTCTGGACTTCGTTCCACGAGCTAGTGTCTGAAAAAAGCACACCATAGCCATTAGTCCCTCCCACTTGCTTTCCGATTCGATATCTTTTGCGGCGGTCACGTACCAATGTCGAACTGGTACAGATCCTGCTGGCGCCGGCGACGATCCGTGCCGCCAAACACGTAGATGCGGCCATCTACGCGGAACAATCGCGCGTCAGCACTCCTTCTCCTCGTACGCACCGATGAAAAAAACAAAGAAACGCACCGTTGCTCGTGACCGTGTGGCCCGTGCGCGGGCTGTACGCCTCGCCCAGCGGGTGCAGCTTGCTCCACGCGCGCACCTCGAGCCCGCTGCTGGGCGCGTTGTTGTCGCCGGGGGCGTCCGCGCCGCCCGCGCGCTTCTTCGCTGCCGCTGCCACCATTGCCGTCTGCGCGCGCCGTGGGGTTTCCCTTTGTGGTTTCCCCTGGGATTGCCGCCGCGTCCGTTTCCGCCCGCCCCTCGCTGGTTGCCAAGAGGCCACCCCTCGCGCACCTTTCAACCACACCCGCAGCTGGGATGTGGAGGGTCGTTTTTTTTTTCTTTCTGTCTTCTTTTACAACCTTCCACTCTATTTTTGGCACTCGCCAGCAGCTTCCAGGTGGGAGCCGAAACAGAGTGATGAGAGCGCGCTCTGTTTCTTTTTTTTCTTTTTGTCGCTTTTGAGCAGAGTTTTATGCCGATGACGACGGGAGTGATGGTCGGAAAGAGAAGCCGTGACTTGGTATTTGTATGGGACGTTGAAGTGGCGGGACCTGGATTCCTAAAAGAGTGGATTTTCGTGTTGCTCAAGCGAGGTGACTCCTGGACGGATCGCACACGCCCATTGGCGGTCCTGCGAGGAGCCGCGTGTATCTTAGTGAGTCACAGTACGTATACGCGGCGGGCCAGTGAGGGAGGGGGCCAGATACGGCCATGAGAGGACGGAGGGGACGATGCCAGGATGCACGTACCGGTACCAATAATGCGCATATTACGGATCCACCGTAATGAGCGGATTTGCGACTCTGCACAGGAGCATGGTGGCAGCTCATGTGGCCACGAGGACTTCTGTCAGAAAGCAACGCGATTCCACGAAGCCCTCACGGTGCATAATTAGCACCGCCCTGAGATTGCGCGGACCAACTGATGGCTACACTTCATGATCGCGGGTCTTCTCTCATTATTACGCTTCTAGATCGTACACTCTGTTTTTATCACAGAAGTCAACGAGGTGACTTCCGGGAAGCCAGCGCGTGGTAATCGTTAGGAAACTCTGTGGGGCGTTGGAGGCGTTCCTGTACCTTCAGCATGCGCGTGCGGGCGTCGGGAAGTTCTGGGCATAGGCGACGGGAAGAAGCCGCTTCGCCGCAAGGGAACGCTTACCCGCTCACGGTACCAACAAGGAACAGAGCGGCGCGCGCACTGCTTCTCTCAACCGAGGAGTTCTCTGTCGGGCTCCCGTCGCGTTTGCTCTAGTCAGACGGGCGATCTCCGCCTCTTGTCGTTCGGTGACGCTCTCTCAGGTTCTCTGGTGACTGGCGTGGCCAGGCAATTCCAGCATCACCAACACACGAGCGGTCTTGGTGTCTCGCCTCCCTCCCATTGACCGCACAGCCGCGACGCTCCAACACGCTCGACAACAGATCACGGAGGGCGCTCCGTGTCAAGCAAACACACGGGAAGGTTTCCCGCTGTCACGTGCGCGCTTCGGTGAGTGCTCGGCGGGAACGCGCATGTGTCACATGGGCCCGCGCGTGCGCAATCTCTGCAACGTGTGTGTGACAGCAAGTCAGAGTGAAAGGCGCTGCGGTCGTGCGCGCCGTTGACAGCTCACCGACGGGAAGCGGTCCCTCCAGGCTGGAGGGAGTCAAGCGGCCTTTTTGTTGACGCGCGGTCGAGGTTCGGGCGTATCTTCCCATCCGCGTAGCGTCTCTCGTCCGTCCGCCGTAGTCCACGACGGACCCTCAGCGCGGGTCTCCTCATGGGGCTACCTGGAGGTCTCTCATCGGAATCGATGGCAGCTCTCTGCTCATTCGGCAACTCGCCTCAAGCCCCACACAAGGCTCCAAACTCAATCCAAGACCTCCTCAACCATGAAGGTTTACGCTGCCCTCCTCCTCGCTGTCGCCGCCACGCTCGCGTCCGCTCAGCAGCCCGATACGACTGATGCCCCGGCCCAGTATGGCATCAACCAGGTAAACGGCGACCCGAACGCCGCTGGTCGCTTCCAGGTCTACCGCCCGCGCACGGGCCGCATGCTCCGCGCTGAGGAGCAAGAAGCCAAGGCTACTACTCCACCGCCGGCTGACTTCGGCATTAACCAAGTGAACGGCGACCCGAACGCTGCGGACCGCTTCAAGGTGTACCGCCCGCGCACGGGTCGTGTGCTCAAGCAGGAGACCGAGGAGACCGTGGCCACGACGGCGCCGCCGGCCGCGTTCGGCATCAACCAAGTGAACGGCGACCCGAACGCTGCGGACCGCTTCAAGGTGTACCGCCCGCGCACGGGTCGTGTGCTCAAGCAGGAGACCGAGGAGACCGTGGCCACGACGGCGCCGCCGGCCGCGTTCGGCATCAACCAAGTGAACGGCGACCCGAACGCTGCGGACCGCTTCAAGGTGTACCGCCCGCGCACGGGTCGTGTGCTCAAGCAGGAGACCGACGAGACCGTCGCTGGTGCCCCGCCGTCGTAATTTTAGGGTATGAAGAGGACGATGTCGATGATTCTCGCATCCCGGCAGTGACCATACAACTGCGCACTAACTAACTCTGCATGAATGAAAGTATGCTTTGGCATGGGAACTTCTCGATGAATTCCTTCGCGATCTCTCAGGCACAATCGATCTGCTCACTACGAAAGATGCAGGTGCCGGAGTGTGGTCGGGTGATGCTAATCTCCAAAGACAACAATGTCGACTCGAAGGTGAAAGAAAGCGACAACCCACGCTGCCATTCTAGAAACTAAAGGTGTTTACTTCGGAGTAGATTACAACAACTTCCGGCCAGGAATGCCCCACAGCAAACACGCGGCGTTCGCGGGCTCCTGCACTAAATACGCTGGCTGATACACATTTTGGCGGCGCCGTCCGCTCGCTCGTTCCCAGCGGACGGCCCGGAGAGAAATCGTCTACTTGCGCAGCATGGGCGCTGGCGCGGCCTTGCGCTCGTTCTTGTCGGCCACGAGCACGCGGCCCTGGCGCGGGCGGTAGACCTGGAAGCGGCCGGCGGCGTTCGGGTCGCCGTTCACCTGGCGCGTGTCGATGGCGTCTTCCTGCGAGCGGAACTCGCCGATCTGGCCGTCCTTGTTCAGGTCGTACTTGAACACGTCCTCGGCCTTGTAGGTCACATTGCGGATGGCGCCCTGGATGTTCTCGACCACGCCGCGCACGACGCCGCGGACGTCGTCACCGAGGTTCCCGGCGTTCGCGGAGCCGCAGAGCACGACGAGCATCCAGACGCAGAGCAGCGCGAGGCGCGAGACGGAGGTCTTGGTGGTGGCCATGGTGATCCGAGAGGAAGGCAGAGAGACCGTAGGGACTAGGTGGAGGGGATTTCGGAAATGACAGGCCAAAACAACTGCCCGCCCAGCGGCGAAGGGATCGAAGCGAGTCAGTTGTGCGGGAGTGTTCAGTTCTGACAGGGGACCGGAGACCGTGATGGCTGACACGCCCGGAATGACATGATGGAGGCGGGAGAGTCGGTTTCCCGGGAACCGCCACCAGCTGGAATATGGCTGACCCGCCCACGTTGCCGCATAGAGCCACCGTTGTGAGCTGCGGTGCGTCAGCGCCAGCCGGCGGGATCGTCGCGTTCCGAGTCGCCAGCTGGTGCGCGCTCTCCCTTGTGGACGTTCCAATGTTGGCTTCCCCCCAGGAGCGGACAGTCGCCGGTCCAGGCGAGACCAAGCAAAGGAAGCCGGACATGCAGTGGCCAGTGACGGCCAGTTGAAGCTGTCGGGGGTGTGACCGCTCGAAGTTGATTCTCAAGTCCCAGACCGGCGGCTGGCGGGTGGGCAGTTACCTGGACACATGCACGCGCCGTCCCCACCAAGACGCGGCCGATTGCTGGTTCTCGGGACCTGCTCCCACCACCGCGTCAATATCGGATCCTGTCACTTGGGTTCTATCGTTGCGTGGTGCGGTTGCGCGCGTGTGTGCACTTTACTGTATCGTATATAGTATGCGTGTTGGCGCATTCGTCGAGGTCGAGCGGGCGGACGCATGCATGCACACAGACGCAGGGGCTCGTGCCGCGCGTCGCGGCTGGTGGGTGCGGGCGTTCGTAAGGAATGAGAGGAGCCGGCTACGGCGTGACCGTGGTGAACCACCATTGGTGATGGTGAAGGTGATGGCAGAGATGGAGATGGAGCTCGTTCGTCGAGACGTGTGGCTCTCCGGTGCATGGCCACACGAAACCGAATCATTCGGGTAGAGTGGTGTCGCCTCACTTCGCCGCGACATTGAGGCGTATGGTCCCTGTGAGCATCTCACTTCGCGACGTGTGCCTGACACCGTTGACGAGCGTGCGGCTGATGTCGCAGCCCTCTTGCCTCACTAAGGTTCAAGCTGAGGCCATAGGCTGACCTCGGTACGAGGCGGCGAACGCCTCAGCGCAGTGCTGGATGGACAAGCACCCCGCGAGATGATTGGCAGCTACTGACGGGCGTGCGTTGGTACGAGAGAGCAATTGGGCAAGATCGTAGTAGTACGAGACAAGAGGGAACGGTGGTATTGAGGTTACAGTACGTCGCGTTCCTCACCTTCGACGGGCGAGCCCATCGAAGGACGAAGAAAGGGGCAAGAGGTGTTGGTTCATGGCTCCAAGAAGTGCCGACTGAACGGATCCTGTCAGCGATCTTCTCCGAGTGGCGTTGGTTTGAGGGGGGAGTTGAGGGTGGTTTCCTAGCGCGCTATTAGTGGTTGCTTCTGGGGGAAGAGCTAGCTTCCCTCATCGGCAGGATGACATGACGTCGCTTACATGGTGAGCTCCATGATAGCGTTGACAATGTCGTTGTCGTTCGAGCGAAGCGCCGCGACGGCCTTGGCCTTGCTGACGCTGGCCTGCGACATCACGAGCTGGATGTCCTTGGCGTCGATGCCGGTCTCGTCCACGTCCTCGTCGTCCTCCTCCTCGGCGGCCTCGACGCCCGACTCGACGGCCTCGCCCTCCTCGGGCGCCTTGAACTGCTGCGCCGCGAGGTTCTGCGCCTGCGCGTTGAGGTCCTCGATCTTGGCCTCACCGAAGATCACGTAGGTCTCGGCGGCCGAGCTCTTGAACACGTCCGGCTTGGAGATCACGAAGAGCACCGACTTGCTCTTCTTGATCGTCACGCGGATGATGCCCGAGACCGGCTTGAGGCCGAGCTTCTGCATGGCCTTGCGGGCCTTCTTCTCGGCGCGGTTGAGCTTGCCGGCCTCGGCGTCGAGGCCGTCCTGGGCCTCCTCGAGGGCCGGGATCTCGTCGTCCGAGTCCTCAGTCTCCTCCTCGTGCTGCTTGGCCTCAACTTCTTCCTTGCTCATGGTGTCTGCTTGTCTCGTGCTTTGAACCAAAGTGAGTCGGTCGGCCGCTCCAAGAAACACCACACCACACACCGGCCATCCATTCCCCCCGATACGGCGCTCTATTGAGAGCAGGCACAGGGCAGAGAGCTCCCCCTAGATAGTGACATCAATGGTGCCTTTGGATCTGTCGGGTGCTATGCGGTGCAGGTGGATGATCGACGTAGATATATGCGCCCTGGAAGCCCTGGGTGCGTGGGAATGGTACGGTAGGTTAGTGCGCCTTCTGTGAGTGCGTGAAAGCGTCAGGGAGAGTGGGAGTTGTGTGTGTGTTTTTTCTCTTTGGCTTTTTGTTTTCTTATACACGGAGCTGTCCTGTTCCTATGAGCTTTGGTCGATCGCAGTGGCGCGGGTCTCTACGCATCGATGGGCACGACGTCCGTGACTCGCAGCACGGTGACTTCACGTCGGAAGCCGTTCCAGCGGCGGTAGTTCTTTCGGCGCTTCTTCTTGAAGATGTCGATCTTCTCGTCCAGCGTCTGCTCCTCCACGCGCGCGCGCACGAGCGCGCCCTCGACGAGCGGGCGGCCAACGATCGTCTGGTTCGCGTTGCCCAGCAGCAGCACCTTGGGATCACAACATAAGCACGACTCGTCAGTCCTTCATAATTCGTGGATAAGTAGTGATGCAGCGTGACATACCTCGTCCAGGTCCATGATCTCGCCGACCTTGGCGTGCTTGATCTTCTCAGCAATCACCACATCACCCTGTCCAAACGAACATCATCGCCGTCAGCACAACTGTCGCACGCGCTACCTCACTATCCTCACACTGCGCGCGTACCTGCGTGACCTTGTACTGCGTGCCGCCGAGCTTGATCACGGCGAAGAAGTCCTCGGGCTTGATCTCCTCGTCGGTCACCTTGTGGTTCACGACCGAGTACTTGGGCACGACCTTCTCGGCCGCCGACGCGGTCTCCACGGCCGAGGCGGCCGCGGCCGTCTGGCTGGTCATCCAGCGGCCGCTGGCGGCGGCGCGCGGCGCCACAGACAGCGCGCGGAGGCTGCGCACGAGCGTCGTCGCCATCATCCTGTCTCCGTCGGTTCCTTTGGTGCTTGCGGCCGCGGGGCGATGGCGATGGCTGGCTGTTGGGCCACCGCTCACACGTTTCCTACTAATATTCGCCAATCATAGATCAATACGTACTAGTAACCATCTTTGATTGGCTTTGAAGTAATCTTCTGGCTCTCGATTGGTCAAAATTCTAGCCGGTTGCGCGAAGGTCGCTTGAAGGCGGTGGTTGCTCGATGGCGGCCTTGTGTTGGGGGCACCCCTCCCACGGCAAGGGCGGAAGTGCAGAGGGGACCTTCGCGGCCGGTGGAACTGATAGAAAGCGGGCGATTCCCGACCGCGCGAGAACCGGAAGCGTCCGCGGCGCGCGCGATTCCTCGGCGCCACAGATTTCTCTAGCGGACCGAGAGCAGCGCATCGGAAAGAGCAGATCCACCGCTACGCGCTCGTGCCATCCGCACCGCGATATCCTCACGGGAAGTGCATCAAATCCGCCGTGACAGCACCCATTAGTAATTTTCCAGAAAGCTCGTGGTTTGGGGAACATGCCGAAGAAGACCTCGGCGGCCCAGCAGAAGAAAAACGGCGCGCGCAGTGGCCCAAGCGGCGCCACCGACAGTGCCAGCGCGCGCGCGTACGACGAAGTGGACGACCGCATCACGATCCCCGTCGCACCGTCGCCCGCGGCAACCACAGCGGCCACGATGGCCGCGACGGCGGCGGCCACAGCCGCGGGGTCCACGGCCGCGGCCGCGTCCTCGGCCGTGCTACTCTCGGGCATCGACAAGTACCGGAACCTCAAGGGCCGGTCGGCGTCCTCGTCGTCGCTCGCGGCCGCGACGCCGAGTGTGGACAAGGCCTCGGTCCACGCGACCTTCAAGAGCGGCATGGTCGCGGCCGTGCGGTCCACGAGCGCAGCGTCGCCGGCGTCCTCCACGGTCGCCGCCGCGAAGGAACCGCCACTGGAGCACGCGCAGCGGCTCGTGGAGGACAAGCAGTACGCGGCGGCGCTGCCGTACTTCACGGAGGCGCTCAAGGCCTCGAGCGCGTCGGCGCAGACCAAGCTCACGCTGTTTTTCCAGCGCGGCACGTGCGCGCTCTCGGCGCGGCGCTACAAGCTCGCGGTCGAGGACTTTACGCACGTGATCAACCTCACGCCGAGCAACGCGCTGCTGCTCGCGCGCCGCGGAAAGGCCTACGCGGCGCTCCACCAGCACCAGAACGCGCTCAAGGACTACAGCGACGCGATCCTCATGACGCCGCCCACGCAGGCCGACCTGCGCACGCTACTCATGTCACGTGCGGCCGTGGCGGCCGAGATGGGCAACTTCAACGCCGCGCTCGACGACCTCACGCAAGCCGAGACCCAGACCCACGGCGGCGCCCGCGACCCGGCGCTGTTTTACCAGCGCGCAAAGCTGCGCGCCAAGTGCCAGCAACCCCAGCTCGCGCTCGACGACCTTGACAAGTTCATGGAGCTCCAAGAGGACTGGACGAGCTCGCTGTCGTCCGGTGCGCAGTCGAACGGCGCCGAACGCGGCGAGAACGACGACGACGACGCGTGCGCGCCACCCGAACCAGAGGATAGCGACGAAGGGCGGGGCATCGTGGACGTGCGCATGGAGCGCGCGGCGCTGCTGCTGCAGCTCGCGAAGGAGGCCGACGACGTGCGACGCAAAGACGCGGCGCTCATGGCCGCCGAGCAGGGCGAGCAGCAGCCGCTGCTCGGCGACGTGCCCCGGGATTACCAGACCTCCATCGCGACGAGCACGCCAGCAAGAAGACGACACGCAAGAGGAGACTCGTCTTCGACGTCCGTGTCCAACGCCACAACGCCCACCAAGAAAGAGGCGAAGAAGGCGACCTATGATACGATGGGATACCGCGGCGCCGACGCAATCGCGTTTGTCGAGCGCGCTGTCGACGACTACACGCAGATCTTGAAGGCGGACCCGGCTCATAGCGAAGCGCTGCGGTTGCGTGGTGAGAGTCTGGCTAAGATTGGGCGCCCGCAGGACGCCCTGCGTGACTTTGATGCGGCCCTCGAGCTCGACGTCACGGACTTCCACGTACAGATCGCCCGGGCGAAGTTGCTGTTCGCGCTACGAGAAGTCCATCAGGCGATCGCCGAGATGACACACGTGATCCAAGTCAATGGATTCTTTGTGGATGCTCTTTTCCTGCGTGCCGAAATGTACCAAGCGATTGGCGAGCACGAGAAGGCGAAGGTTGACTACACATCTATTGTCAACGCGCAGCTGGAGTCGAAAGGCGTTGGCAATCAGATCACAGAAGCTGCCAATTCCACGTCGGGTTCGTCTTTGGTCGCGAAAACCGACTCGAAGAAGGGATCGATAGCAGCGTCAGCGCCTGGCTCGAGCAATCTCAGTGTTGGCAAGGTCACAAACCAGTACAGCTTACGGGCGTTACTCCTCCGAGCTCGATTGTGTCAGGAGCTCCACGACTTCGATGGCGCGGCGATCGATTATAAACGCATCATTGAGAGTTTCCCTAATCACGTGGAAGCCCAGTACGAGCTACAGGAGAATGGCGAGAAGAGGGAGGCGTATGAGAAGCAGCGTGAACTTGATGCTGTCGCGTGGCTTGAGGAAGAGGAGAAGCGCCGAGAGGAAGAGCTTCGCGCTCAGGGAGCTGCGGGCGCCAATGGTGGGGCTGGTTCAGTAGCAGGTGGCAATGCCCCCGGG
Organism: Pythium rhizo-oryzae; assembly: GCA_027475725.1. NCBI lineage: Eukaryota > Oomycota > Peronosporomycetes > Pythiales > Pythiaceae > Pythium > Pythium rhizo-oryzae. Next base: position 26,599 of record JAMFLL010000013.1, read on the forward strand.
ACGGGAAAGGCAAAGAAGAAGAAGAAGGCGAAGAAGAAAAAGAGTGGCGCTGGCACGACGCCAACTGCGTCGGAAAGTGCTGAGACGGAGGTGGATACTACGGCGACTGGTGACGATGACGAGACAGTGGTGTTCGATGACAAGAACGGAGGTTTATCTATTGAGACAGACCAGAAGGAATCAGAGAAGACGCTCTCGACTTCGTCCCCGCTCCGAATAGATACAAGTGAAGATTCATCGCGATCCGATCGGAAATTGTCACCAACGACTGCGCGTCGAAGACAACTGAATTCCAGTCCCAGCAATAAGGTGGCACCTTCAGGGCTCACGAAAAAGTCTTCGTTCTCGTCCGTCTCCATCGTTGTTACGAGAGATGAGGCCTGCGAAAGCATGTGGGAGGACCATCCGGATGAGCTGGAGCTGTCCATGCAGCTTCGCAAGCGTGGAAAAAGCCCCCTTGGGGCGGATTTTTACCCACTCCGCATGCACACTGAAGACGACCAGCACCATCCAAGTCTGCCACTCAACAAAGATGATGATGCGTTGCGAATACCTCACGTTCCAGTGGTAAATAGTGAAGACGAAGAACCGGATGTCGAAGAACCAACACCCTTGGACACTGTGCCTGTGGGATCTGTATCTAACGAAGACAAGGAGGTGGCAGGTAATGAAGATAATGGCTCAGCGGATGACGACTCCCCGAAAAAGGCATCGACACCTAGTCACGTTGCCATCCGTGAAAGGCTAGTTGATGAAAGATATCTCAAGAAGCGACAAAAGCAGCTCGACAAACTCCGTGTACAGTTGCTAGAGGCATGTGAAGCGCGAGATCGGGCAGTGATTGAAGAAACTGTGGCGCGCATCGAGCGCAAGCAGATGAGTGATTCGCTGGAACAGGAATTAGTGACCTCCTCTCGCGTTTTGCAGGAGATGGAGGCTGAGGCAAAACGCGCCGAAGAGGAAAAGCAGAAGCAGGAGCGGTATCGACAGCAAGAGCTCGAGCGCGAGCGACGGAAAAAGCAGCGCGAGGAGGAGGATCAGCGTCGAAGAGCGAAGGAGGAAGGGTCTGCGCCCACCGACTCTGTGGTCAAAAGCGTCAACAACGTTGATGAACCGCTGTCGGAGGTGCCGAACAAGAACGGTCCCACTTCTGTTGATATCTCGCATGCTGCACCTGGGGGTGAAAAAACCGGCGGTGATGGTATTGATAAACCATCAACACCATCGCTCGTGATCCGCCCGATCGCGTACAGCCACGTGCTTCATGTCGCCGAGCAGCACCAGCAGCAACTTCTCCAGTACCAACGGCTACTACAAGAAAAAGATGCTGAGATCGCGTACTTGCGGGGACTGTTGGCGCAGCGACCGACGTCGCCGAACTTAATCAGCGAGGCGGATGACGATGTGTTCGATTCCGTGGCCGTCTCGAGACTGCTCCGACAAGACCAGCAAGGCGGAAGTATTGCGAATGGCCCTGCAGCGCGCCGTATGGATACTCTGGTCGAGTGGATGAGTCCGAGTGCCGAGGCAGACGAGACGCGGTTCCGGATATTGAGCTTCGTTCGTCGTGTGCTCGAACGCCACTGGTCCACCTCAATGAGCATGAGCATGAACATGCCGCCGCCTCTGCTGTTTGTCGCGACCGGCTCGTTCCCGATGAAGACGTATCTCCCAACCGCTGATCTCGATGTGACGCTTTTTCTACCCAAGGAGCTCGAGCCTTCGTGGCACTTCGCTGTGCTCAACGCGTTGTGCATGGCAGGCAGTGGTGGTAGCGACGACGGGACTGGCACGGGTAGCGTTGGTGGTGCGGGCGGTCTCGTCAACAGCTCTCCCGACGGGAAGACAGTCCCGGCCGCGGTATCTGGCTCCCCCGGCTTGAGCTCGCATACGGTACGCAACGTGACCGTGATCAACGCCGAAGTGCGTGTTGTCAAGTGCACGATCGACAACGTCTCGGTGGATCTCACCGCGAACCGGGTTGGTGCATTGGGTGCGCTGTTGCTTCTTGACGCGATGGATCTACGAGTCGGTCAAGATCACTTGCTCAAGAGAAGTTTGGTGCTGATCAAGTCATGGTGCTTTTACGAGAGCAGCGCGTATGCGAGCACCGGTGGTAACAACGCGAGCAACGGTGCTCAGGGTAGTGTCCTTGGTGCGAGTAACGGCGCTCTCACGACGTACGCGATCAACACGATCGTCATGTCGCTCTTCAACCAGCACGCCGCCACCATCAACCACCCGCTCCAGGCGCTATTGCTGTTCCTGGATCGCATGGCTGAGTTCCCGTGGCACGAAAGCGCGTTGACCCTGTTCGGAGCTGTTCCGTTGGGCGTTCTTGCGACGAGCGGTTCCCTGGCGATTGCGTTGCAAAAGCTGCAAAAGGGCGGACGCGGGCGAAACCAAGCGACCACTGCTGACAAGACCGTGGCGAGCGGGCCGGCGGCGTCCATGGCGGTCATGACGCTTGACGATGTCGAGCAGATCCGTCGCCACGTGCACGAGCAGTTTGGCGCGCTGGATCCGTCGTTTACACCGACAGCTACAACCACAGGCACTACAGCGTCCACGCCGGCAGGAAGCACTTCATCGACGCCTGTGAGCGCTGCCGGGGGTGTTGTTGCTGCTGGGTTCAAGGTGCCATCGTTTCCGATCCGAGCATGCAACGTCGTGGACCCGCTCGACGACCAGAACAACCTAGCTCGCAGTGTCTCGCTCGAGCTGTTCCCGTCCATGAAGCGCGCATTCATGCTCGGTCGGAACCGTCTTGCAAAAATTCTCAGCGTGAGTCCCGTCACAGAAGAGAGCATCGACGACTTTTTCTCGACCTGCTGGAAGACCTATGGTCGCGGCGACGGCTGGCGGCCAGATCTTCTGGTTCACCCTCGCCAGACGTGGCATGCACGCGCACCGCCGACGAATAAGGACGTGTATGAGCACAAGTGGCAGTCCTTGCTGCACGAGTTTCTCATGGCGCCGTCGCCACTGGGTCCCATGGGTGGCTACGCGACCGAGATGCACGCATACGCCCAGTACCCGCAGCAGCAGCACCACCCGACTTCCTCAAGGCACCACCACGGTCCGCAGTATCCGCACCAGCCGCAGCACCATCCCGGCGCCATGAACGGCAACGGGGTGAACGGCTCGTCGCCTATGAATGGCCACATGTACCACTACCCGCAGGGACAAACGCACAGCAGCGCGGGGCACTACGTCCCTCATCGGGGCCCTGGTTCGGCCGGCTCGAACCGCGGTGGCGTTAGTGGAGGCGGATACGACGAGCGCGTCCGCGCATCCCCGACGACAGCGGCACACGCGCATAAGTCGTCACCACGGAGGGCGCAGTCGTTGCCGGGCACGAGCTCTGCCACGGCCCAGTTGGCCGCGGCCGCCGCGGCAGTGTCGGCGTCGGTTCCAGCCGCCGTGAACGGCCATCGATACCCGGCGTCTGCCTCTGGAGTGTACGATTACCACCCATCGACGCGGTCCGGCGGCTCTAACTACAAGGCTCGAAGATACGATTCGCCCACGACGACCAAGCAGGCAGCGACGACGACCCAACCAGGCGGCAAGTGAGGCGGTTGATGCATCCGGTTGAGGACCGCGGCTTTTTTTGAGCGGTGCGCTCGGACCTGCTCTCGCGGAACCGAAACAGCGCACGCCTGGCCGGCACTACGAGCTCGATACCGCGGCCATCGCCATCGCGCGCATGAAGATATCCGGCAAAGTGCTCCAACAGGCATGCCCCACGGTCGGACGGCCCACGCGTGCCTCTCTCTATCTCGATACTGTGTACAAGACAGAAGGCACGACTGCGTCGAACAAGCGGACTTCCCAGAGAACAGCGAGATGACCCCCCACCACTAACAGATGCGAACACGGCGCGGGCTTACCCCTCTTGTGTGTCTTGTATGTGTTCTCGACAGACTCGTCTCTTCTTGTTCTACGCTACGTTACGCTACACAAGGTCCTCCTGCCTCAACATGCCATCATCTTCTTTCCGGCGCCCCCACCTTGGCTCGTGTTCGTCTGCTTCGTCGTCGCTGTCTTCGATCGCCAGCGCGAAGCCCTCCCAGTCGGTCATGCGGTCGGTCTCCGGTAACTCGTCGTCTACAGTCAAGACCGAGTGATCAAGGCCCGGGGAGCTCTTGACTTTTCTCAGCTTGCGCGTCGCCGTCATGCTCGTCGTTGTAGTCGTCGACCGCCGAGGTTGCGGGGCTCGTGGTCTCAGTCTCTCGTGATCGGGCGCCAACGGCTCTTGGAGCCGCTGAGCCAGCTTGCGGCACCCACATAGAATCTCCGCGGGGTTGGACGACACGTAGCTCTGGCCGTGGCCGTGGCGACGACCGCGTCTCGATAGCACGGGCTCCGACGGCGGTCTCGCCAGCGTCTTCTTGCTCAGCACGACGCGGCTCTTCTCAGGGTGGAACGTCGGCGACGCAGCCGCAAGTAACGGGCGCGCCGAAGAGGATGCCGAGGTGGAGCCACGTGTCGTGGACGTCTGGCTTCGCGCCAGGACCCGCTTCCGCGCGCTGCGGGCGAGCAGGTCCGTGGCGTCGCTGTGGCTTCCGCCGAGCGCGCGGATCTTCCGCGTGTCGAAATAGTACGTTTCCTGGTCGCTGGCTTCGAAGCGTTTGGAGTGGTGCGCGTGGTGTGCCATGGACGCGTCGAGCAACGCGTTACCCACACGCAGCGCCTCACGTTCGCTCCCAGCATAACCACCCGAGACAAGCACATCTGCCACGGTCAACCCCGTCATGGCCGCGCGTGGCGAGCCGTGGCTTTGCCGGCTCACCGAGCGTGACGACTCGGTGGCTGAAAGCTCGTCCACAAGCCGTTGCGCAAGCGGTGCCGCAAGCTCCTCCTGAAGCGACTCGAGCACGCTCACAACGTCGTCAGCACGCGGCCGTAGCCTCGCGTCCTCGTGCCACGTGGAGGTGAGCAGCTCGTGGAGTACGGGCGGCACGTCGTCTTCCCCCAGCGGTGGCCGCTCGCCGGCGAGCACGGCCTCGAAGACGCGGAGCCGGTTGCTGCGCGCGCGTGGGTACTTGTCTCGCGCCGGGTAGAGAATATCCCACATGGTCACGGCCAAAGCAAACACATCAGCGGCCTCGCCGTAGCTCGCGTGCCCGGCGTGGCCCAACAACAGCTCGGGCGCCATGTACTCGACCGTGCCCTTGATGGTCATGACGTGGTGCGGGCGAGATGTTGTCGTTGACGCCGTGAACGGCGTCGGCGCGTGCCGCTGCCACGCCCTGGCGGTAGCGCTACTCTCGGCCCCTGTCGTCGTCAACGGGGAGGGCAACGGCGCAAGATCCGCGAGCTCAAGCGCCGAGTGCGCTCCCGTCGTCAGCAGCGTCGTCGTCGTCGTCGGAGCCATGGGCTCATCTAGTGATGAAAACGACTCAGAGCGCCGCATCGGCAGGCTGCGCGCGTCGCCAAAGTCGGTGAGCTTGACTGTGCCGTTGGCGTCGACGAGGAAACTCGCTGGCGTGAGGTCGCGGTGCAGGAACGGCGGTGTGAAGCTGTGCAAGTACGCGACCGCGCGCGCGGCGTCGAGCATGTGCGCGAGCCGTCCGAGCGTCAGCGTCGTCTCAGCCGGAGTTGTTGAAGACACCGATGCACGCGTGACGTCCTCGAGATTGGCCACGCACAGCTCGGCGACCATGCAGAGCGTCGGTGGGCGCACGCAGAGCCCGACGAAGCCGACGATGTTGGGGTGGCGCAGCGCGCCGCACAGCGCCGCCTCCTGCGCGAAGCACGCGACGGTCTCTTCGTCGAGTCTGCTGGGCGTATACACTTTGATGGCCACGTCCAGCTGGCCGCGCAGTACGCCACGGTAGACGACCACAGGGGGCATGCACGCGCGCGAGATGTGGTCGGTCTCATCGTTTTTGCTGCCATCCTCGTCCTCGTTGGTGATGTGGCGGCGTTCGTGGCCGCGCACGCGACCACGCGCAATTGGGCGCGTCAGCTCCAAGTAGGCGAAGTCGATGATCAGTTTGTGATGAAGTTCGACGAGCACGTGTGCGCCGTTCGCGGCCGTGCACTCGAGCGCAAGCACGTTACCGCGGCGCGCCGAGGACGAAGCGGAAAGCGTCGCAGTGGACGAGAGCGAGCTCGCGAGGCTCTGCTGGAGCGCGACGGCGCGCGTCCCGAGCCGGCGCCAGTGCTCGGTGTCGGCACGCAGCACACGCCAGATCACGAGCGGGCAAAGCGATCCCCAGACGAGGTTGGCGTACGTGAGCAGGAAACCCGAGTCCGCGTCTCCCTGGAAGAACCGCGCGTTGTACGCGAATAGCAGTACGTAGTAGACGAACGCGTAGACGCAGAACTCGCGCAGCGACTGCTTGCTCGCGCGCGCCGGCGGCTTGATGAACACGTAGGCGTACAGCAGCAGCAGCGGCGCACGCGCAGCCGTGTGGGCAACGTAGAACTGGGTCTTGTCGGCCTTCGAGTGTGCGAGAAGCGCGACGATCGGCACGGTGTAGGTCGCGAGCACAAGCGTCGTTACCAGCGATCGAAGCAGCGCACGGCGCGATACGCTGGGCTGGAGCAGGAACACGACGACGCTGAGGAAGACAAACTGGCGGCCGGCGTAGAAGAGCTCGGTGGTGACCTTGGTCACGTGGCGCGTGAATGTGTCAGTGGCGAGCGCCGCGGCGAAGTAGATCGAGAAGGCGAGAGTCGCGGCTGCGAGCACGAGCAGCAGCGGCTCGAAGGCCGGCAGGATCACGCGGCGTGCGGCGACCGGGTCACCCGAGAACGCGTGGCGGCGGTGGACGCGCAGCGAGGCGACCAGAGCGCACGAGAGTGCGCACATGACGCCGTAGCCGAACAGGAGACAGAGGTAGAGCAGTCGCAGCCGTGCGTGGAGGAACGCCGCACTAACCGAGGCTGCGTCGGCGTCACCTTCGTCGGCGTCGCCGCCCGGGGCACTGGCGCTTGTGCTGGCGCTGAGCGCGGTCACGACAGCAAGCATCGACTTGACAGCGTCGTGAGATGGAGGAGGGGCCAGCGTTTGAAGTGGCGGTGCGGAGTTCGATCGATCTCCGTTCTTCCTTGCCACGCGCACGGACGACACTGCCGGCAGACGTGGCCGCTCGGGTTTCGTCTAGCAGGTCCCCCGCTGCTTGACGCGCGCGTGTGCGAAAAGTCGAGCGGAGGAAGAGAGAAAGAGGTTACGAAATCTGGTTCAGCACTGGAGCGTGGAGAGAGCGAGTGAGAAACAGACCGACCGATCGGTGTCAGTGGTCACGGTTTCGTCCCCGAGACTCGTTCGATACGTCGGACATCGATGCGCGAAAAATGATATGCGTTCCCGAAGCGGCGTCGCGCGCGCGTGCCTCGCGAGTTCCGAAGAAAGAAGTGGCCGGGGCGTTCGTAGAAATTTCGAACACGGAGGTGGAAAACCTCAGTTAGCGGTAGTACATGTATCTCGTGGTGGTGCTGTCCGGCAATGGACGATCCTTCGAAGAAACTCAATAGAGAGAAAAATATCATGACGAAGCGCTGAAACGGACATCCCAGAAAGAGTCAGACGGGGGGCACACACCTTCATACCAAACGGCTGAATGGGAGCCGAGAGAAATGCGGCCAGTGACCGCGCTGACCACTGTTGAGTCGACTGATGCGGATTTTGATGAGTCGACCGCTGTCTTGGGCTAACGCGACACCACCTTGGAACCTGCGGCACAGAGACAGAAGGTTGGTGGAGCATTGAAGGCTTGAAAGGTTTCCATGACAGCGACGCGTTCGGGATGAGTGATTGTGAACGATTGTGAACGATTATTGAGTAGAGAGATGTGGCACCAGCCTATAGTAACTGTCCTGGGAGTCCACCATGTTGGAGGGCGCTTTCATGCGGTAAGGTTGCGGAGGGCCACAGCATGGATGACTCCTAACTAAACGAAAAGCTCTCGTCCGCAAGCCAAGCAGCCGATTGACTCGCCTTCCGGGCCTTCGCCTTCGACGTTGTCGAGGGGCGCGAAGTCTTCGATATCGGCTTCGCCGCGCTTGACATCGGCTGTTCCACAGCATTCAGAATCAAAGTTGCTTTGTTTAGTGCCGAAAATTATTTCACACGTACCATCTTTCGGCTTGTTGGTGTCGGCTTCTGGGTGGATTTCGTGGCTCCTGTTTCCGTCCCTTGCAAGGGGCTGAAAGTGGAGTGTAGATCTGCTTGAACTGTCGAGTGTTTTAGATCTTCGTGTGACCGAGACTGGACACGGACTTGTTCTTTCGAGTTAGCTTGGACATCATGGCTGCGGACCGACTCGTTCGACTGAGCCTTCTTCGACGTCATTGATGCACTCGACTTTGTTCTAGCGATGGCGCGCGATTTTCGTGCTGCTTGTTGCCGTTGGAGTGGCTGCTGTTTGAGCGGTGTTTCGGATGCGACACGTGTTTCCAAGAGGGTTCTCTTCGTATGGTTGGAGTCCTTGAGTTCTTTGGTATTGCAGACAAGACCATTCTCGTCTGGTTGACGGCTTGATACTGAAGGAGACTCCTCGAATGAACGGGCTTGAGAATTGTTGGTGTGTGCTCCGTGCGGTTGGGCAATATGAGACTTCTGTGCTTCAGTAACATTCGACTCATGGTTTCCACCAGCGCCGTTCACTGATTGTTGCGTGGTTGATCCGGCATGTAGCCGCGGAGTGTGAGAAGCAAGAAGAGTGCTTCTCTTTCGGTTGGATCGGTTCGGTTTCTCTTGCACTCCCGGTTTTGAGCATCGAGGCTTGACTTTGCCCGGGTTCTCAGTCGTGATCACGCGAGCTCTCATGGCGCAATCCTCTTGCTGCGCTCCATCGACTGTAGCCTCTGAGCTGACTTCCCGTAGTAGAACATCGTGCTCACGGCGCTAGATCAACTCATAACGTCAATAATGGCGAGGAAGAGTAACTGTGATGCGTGTTTACCTTCAAATCGATCGCCTCTGCGTATCTTGCTTGCATCGACTGCATGAAGCTATCGTATCGAGTCTTCATCTGCATCATCCACCCAAGATGAGTAGTGCGGTCAATCTTGTTCACATTCCTGGTTGCGTACCTCGTCAAATTTTGTCTTAGCATTCGCCTGCTTGGTTGAGAACTCAGAGGCTTCTTTTCCTTTTCGGTCATTCGCCTGTTGTCAACATAGTACAAGTTAGAACTGTCCGGGCAGTCTTCCTACGTTGGCCTTCGTACCTTCAGAACAGCCATGTTCACTAGCTCTTTAGTGTTGAACTGAGACGCATCTACGCGCAGGTTTGACCCAATTTCTGCAAGCTTCCCCTTGACCACGTTGATGACCTCCAATCGTCTGCTTTCCAGCATTTGAATGTCGTTTTTCAAAGCATCCGCAGCTGTTACACATCTTTGCTGGGCGGAAAGCTCGTCTTCGTAAGCCATTCCTAGCTGATCTGCTTTGAGCACCAGCTCGTCTCGTCCAGTCTCAACCTTCTTCAGGAAGTCCCTCACTTGGCAGATGCCACCCTCAACCTGTCGAGTCTCGACATCCAAACGCTCAACCTCTGTCGCTTTCTTCGCTAGATATGCTCGTTTCGACTGAAGTATTGTCGACCGAGCTTCGAAGTCGTTTCTAGCTGAAGATACACGTGAGGCGACGAGCTTGGCTTGTTCTTCAGCTTTTGCGGCTTCATCTGAGACGGATGCGATATACTGTGCTATACTTCCCATCTGCTGATCATGCGCAAGTTTGAAGACGTTGAAGGCTGTGCTCAAGTTTATGAGGTGTGAGTGTCGTCAGCCGCCAGGGCTCATGATCCATGCGCGTACCCTCTTCGTCAGCTTCTCTAGCCGACACCAGTCCAGCATGTTCTCTATCCAAATGACTCAGTTGCCTCTCCATCCACTTGACCTGGTCCTCACGAGACTTCAAAGAAGAGTTAGTGACAATCGGCGTCACATAAGAATGCAATCACTCACCGTAACGTTTGTTCTGGTGACAGACAACAAATCGACCTCCTCCTTTCGACGCAGTGCCGCATCGCGTTTACTGAACTTGGCCTCCGTTATGCTCGCCTAGTACACAGTGTGAGGATGAGTACGTCACAACAGGTTGGATAGAATCTATGCGTTACCATCAGCGACTCGAGCTTCTGAGAGAGTGAACGCGCGCTTTCTTCTACTTCCATGTCTTCAGGGAGCGCAGCCTGCATATCGCCATTGCTGCGTGACTTTTGCTCATTTGCCAAGCCAATGTAAGCTTACGTACCCCGGCCTTGCGCAAGAGATCCTCCACGAGACGTACATCCCTAGGTAATTTACATGATTGGTGACTTTCCTGATAGGGATGAATGGGTATGCTGATTACATACTTCTCGGCTTGTTCCTTCCTTTCTCGGAGTACTTCGAGATCCTCAGCGAGCATGCGATTCGCGCATTTGACGTTCTACAATGGAATGTTCTTGTAACGCCTGCAGACCAGTTCCCAACAAAATAGTATACGTACGATGCGACGATCGTCCAGTAAATACTTCATACTGTTGAGACGCTCATTTGTGTCTTTCATTGAGAGGTTTTCTCGCTCGAGAGTGTCAGAGGACAGTATCATCCTTTCTTCTGCATCTCGTGCTGCTGCTTGCTCGAGCTGATCACATTCATAACACTGAAATGAGCAAATTCAGAAACCGGTTAAACAAAAGGGCGAGCAACTACCTGCAACGCCATTGCAATACTCCGTGTATCCTCGCTCAACATCTCAGCTTGCTCGCGTGCTACATGTTACGTTGTCAGTTGTTTGTGGATGAAATCATCGTTTGTTCAACTCAGGGTCAACACAGCGTACCCAAACGCAATGTTTCTCGTGTAGTCTTCCATGACTCTAGCTGCCTCTGAAGCGCTTCCTCACTCTCCATAGAGGCATTCTCATGCCGAGCAAGTACGGCGTGCATTGATGCGAGTAGAGCCTCGCACAAATGCCGTTGTTCACTCCCAGAGCTAAGATCAACCGCGAATTGGCTTGCATCACCGCCATTTACGCGGTCGGCGGTCGTCGCCAACGCCACACGGAGGTCTTCAATCTTCATTCCCCGCAAGCGAGCACATTCCCTTCAAAGGTTCCACGTGGTTTGCCAAGGTCAGCAATAACCTTCCCGCCTATGCCTCTTAATACTACAGTACTCACTCAAGCTCGCCGTTGCTCGTAACCAGCGCCTCCAAGGTCTGGCGAAGCTTGCACATGAGTTGCGTGCGCTGGCGCAGGCACTCCTCAAGCTTTGCCACCTCCGCAGCCAAAATCGCTCGCTTCTTCGTCAATCTACGGCACCACCCGCAGCGTGTTAGCTTCTCGTACCAGCACAGCCAGGAGCAAACGTTCTCGTCATCGCACAGCTCCAGCGAAAACATGGGCATCGCGTCGCCTCCGCCGCGCGGGCTCGTGTTCACGGCCTTCGTAGGCGTCTGCGCGACGCTGCGCTCGCGCGTCTCGCTCGCGCCCGCCGCCGCCATCCTGCGCGGCGCTCTGCGGGTTTCCCTTCGTTTCCCCGAATGCACCGCTTTCCCCGCCCCAACTTTTCTTCGCTCAAGGGCAGAGTGATGGTCACTTCAACGACGGAGAATAATGTGCACCACATTATTCCATAGAAGTGTGTACCACATAATTTAGGCGCTCGCCGTCACGGATGGAACCAAACGGTTCGAAAATCCTGAGACCATCTCCAGTTGCCGCCCGTTGACTTCGCTCGGCGGCCGGGTCTCTCGATCGCTTCCGCGGATGGGCCGGCGCTCCAGCTTCCCCACGGAGCATCGCGAGTGGATCGCCGACCAGTTGCTGCGCAGCGGCGACGCTCCGCGGTCCCGGCACGAGTGGCGCGCGCTGTACGCGGCGTATCTCGAGCAGTTTCCCGACGCCCGCGACGTGCACGGCGAGGCCATCTCCCTGGCGCGCTACAAGAAGTTTGTGGTCTACACCGAGAACCACCAAGAGACGAGCTTAGTCTCACGAGTGTCCGCGCACTTGCGGCGTCACGAGCTCATCCTGCAGGACGCAAAGGGGCTGGCGGAGGCGCGCGGGAGACCCGCAGAGGACGACAGGGACAGCGACGACTTTGGCATGGAGGACGCCGAGGTGGCCATCAAGAGCGAGGCTGTCGATCATTCGGACGATGGCGACTTCGAGTTCGTAATTGTGCAGCGAGCGCCGGTGCCGCTGCTGCGCACGCGCGCGACCGCGAACGCAACCTCGCTCCGTGCCGATAGACAGCAGCAAGCAGACTCCGCAGCGCCTTCTTCGACGACAAGTGCTAATACAGCGCCAGCGCCACCATCAGCGGTCACACCAACGCATGCATCCTTAACAACGCTCACATCAGTGGCATCCAGACCTCGTGTCCGACGCGACAACGTACTTCTCGGGTTAGACCAAGATGCCAGTAGCTCTGCAGCTAGCTCTGCCAAGACCACCGTCACCGCTGATGCACCACGGAAGCGACAGCGAGTCGAGACACTCAACGTAGCTCCCCTGCCCACAAACACAGCGAAAGAAAAGCCGGCGACAGCACTCACTAGTGTCCAACAGGAACAACTAAGTCGGCGCATTCCTGTGCGGTTCAGTCACGACCCAGCACCTAGGACGCATCAACGAACGCCGGAGATCGAGAAAACCTCGCGCGAGGCTGACGAATGGAGGACCAAGTACCAGGCCGAGAAGGCAGCGAACGAAGGTCTTCAGGCACGCTTGAATGAGGCATTGGCGCTGTTGGCCTCACAGGGAAGACAGTTAGAGCGCCTTGAGGCGTCCATAGCGGCTGTGGCGGCAGGAAATGCGGTTTCCAACTCGGCCAGTACGGCTGATCCAAGCGCGCTAACCTTCACGATCAGTCTCAACGTTGACGTCTCACAGAATGGCCAGCGGCTCCGCACGACGTCCCACGCGCTACGTGTCGACACAACCGCAGACAATGATCCTGCAGGGCAAGTTTAGTTATATCGAGCTGCACCTACACACTCGAGTTCTTTCGCACGGATGACTGGGCTGACACTGTCGGGTGTCGGGTCGACAGCCTTCGATGTCTGAGTAAGGAATACACACGATCTCCATATCAGCGAGCCGTGGGTTTCATCCTCCTCTTGCAGGATTCGTACTCGTTCACCATGCTCAAGATCAGATGCAACAATAGCAGTTGCTCTGCAGGACGCCAAGGTTGCCGATCCGCCCCCGTGAACGCACGATGACGCCGACGACGCGACTTTTGCTTTAGTGCCCTCCGTCTTGTCCCATAAAATCGCCCCGTCGGCATACCGCCAACCGCAGGAACCCGTTCCTTCGCCAGCCCGGCCTTCATTTCCCCATCGACCGCTTTGAAGACCATGCTGACGCTGCGAAGACCGAGAACCCAGCTGCAACTACCGGTGGGGGTGGGGGCGAGCGGTGGAAGCGCCGGTGTTGCGACAACCAGGCCGGAGGGAGGAAGAAGCCTCGGATGTTTTGCGAAAGCAGGTGGGCGCGCGACGGTGGCTCGATGCGCGCGGTGACGCACTGTCTCGGTTGGTTCATTCCTTTTGAGGCAGAAACAGTTCCGTGCGTCATTGGCCGCCGTTGTGACGACACAAGCGATTGCGCGCATCCGACGTTGATTCCGATCGACGGTTTGGTGTCCTCTGCCACACCACCACCACGAGCGTGTGCTGCGCAGATGTGTGCCGATCAAGTCGTTGCTGCAGTTTGCCCCCAAGAACTAGAGGTCGAATGCGACGAGTGCGACGAGAAGACCCACCAGTACCACGCATTTCGCGACTACAAGCCCGCGAGGCGCAGCCAGGGGCGGCGTGGCCGACCCGAGATGATCTACGTTGAATGGCATGGCGGCGTCAAATCCTGGCACACGCGCCAGAGCTTGGAGACGGAGGCGTGCGCCGACGACATTGCGGTGCTGATTCGTTGGCACAAGGAAGGCCGGCCGGAGCCACTTGCACAATATCAACGTCGATGCGCCGGCAAGCCGAGGTACACAGCAGCCGTCACGAACATGTGTGCGTTCTTTGCTGTTCGAACGGCATTCCAGTTGCTTGAGCAAGAGTGGGTGACAGAAGACCTCGTTAATGGCTACGTTGAGAGTGGGTCCGACCGCGGGCGCGAGTATGCAAATGGTCTCACGTGGCCGCAGGTGATGGGTTTCATCAACTTCGTCAACGCGCGGCTGCGGAGCCCGCGCGTCGCCCGTGCATCACCGACATCAAGAAGAACCTTCGGAAGTCGAACGAGGAGAAGATTGCCGGGGTGGCGAAGCTGACTGGGGCGCCTGGCATCTATTTGGTTGGCTTCGTGCGTGCACGCGTTGCGCATTTGGTGGTGGTGCACAGCACCGGGCTCAAGCAAGTTGTCATCGACGAGACAGGCACGTTTGAACTCAGCAAGAATACGTGGATGGACACGTCTCCCCTCGCGCGAGTGCATCGGGTGACTCTTGTCTAGTTTTGGAGGCTAGGTGGGCCTGTCCTTCGCGAGCCACGGCCTTCATTTCTCCATTGACCGCTTTGAAGACCATGTTGACGCTGAGAAGACCGATACCGCTTCTGCAGCTACCCGTCGAGGGTGGTGGCGCGCGTTGGAAGCGCCGGCGTTGCGACAACCAGACCGGAGGGAGGAAGAAGCATCGGATGTTGTGCGAGAGCAGGTGGGCGCGCGACGGTGGCTCGATGCGCGCGGTGACGCACTGTCTCGGTTGGTTCACTCCTTTTGAGGCAGAAACAGTTCCGTGCGTCGTCGGCCGCCGTTGTGACGACACAAGCGATTGTGCGCATCCGACGTTGATTCCGATCGACGGCTTTGTGTCGACTGCCGCACCACCACCAGGAGCGTGTGCTGCGGAGACGCCGTGTTCCGATCAAGTCGTTGCTGCGGTTTGTCCTGAAGAAGCCGAGGCCGAGTGCGAGGAGTGCGCGGAGTGTGAGGACGAAACCCACCAGTACCACGCATTTCGCGACTACAAGCCCGCGAGGCGCAGCCAGGGGCGGCGTGGCCGACCCGAGATGATCTACGTTGAATGGCATGGCGGCGTCAAATCCTGGCACACGCGCCAGAGCTTGGAGACGGAGGCGTGCGCCGACGACATTGCGGTGCTGATTCGTTGGCACAAGGAAGGCCGGCCGGAGCCACTTGCACAATATCAACGTCGATGCGCCGGCAAGCCGAGGTACACAGCAGCCGTCACGAACATGTGTGCGTTCTTTGCTGTTCGAACGGCATTCCAGTTGCTTGAGCAAGAGTGGGTGACAGAAGACCTCGTTAATGGCTACGTTGAGAGTGGGTCCGACCGCGGGCGCGAGTATGCAAATGGTCTCACGTGGCCGCAGGTGATGGGTTTCATCAACTTCGTCAACGCGCGGCTGCGGAGCCCGCGCGTCGCCCGTGCATCACCGACATCAAGAAGAACCTTCGGAAGTCGAACGAGGAGAAGATTGCCGGGGTGGCGAAGCTGACTGGGGCGCCTGGCATCTATTTGGTTGGCTTCGTGCGTGCACGCGTTGCGCATTTGGTGGTGGTGCACAGCACCGGGCTCAAGCAAGTTGTCATCGACGAGACAGGCACGTTTGAACTCAGCAAGAATACGTGGATGGACACGTCTCCCCTCGCGCGAGTGCATCGGGTGACTCTTGTCTAGTTTTGGCGGCTTGCTGTGCCGAATGCGCATAATTCCTAGACGTGCCATCCAGTAACTAGGGTCGGGTATTCCGGTTCAGCGTTCGCTCGAGGTATTTTACGGACGCCAAGGCGTTCGTCAGCCGTTCCATCCTGCCGATGCTCGTGGCGTGTCTGACATGATGTGTACGCCGTTCGAATCTTTTCTCGGTGAGCTGGAAGATCGTGTGCCACGTCTTCTTGCACGCTTCTCCAGAATGCCGTTCTGTCACCACGTGCTTCTTCGACTCCATGGCCTCCTCGGCCTGCTCGACGCTTGTGGGCGTCGAGATGGCCACAAGCTGCACGGCGCAACCCCAGCAGCTAGTCCATGGAGCGCACGATTGAGGGAGCTGGTGAGACCGCCGCGCTCTTGCGAGTGCTGCGCTCGAGCGCGTACTTAGTGGCGAAGCGGCCGGCGCTTTGGAGCAGCGGATCGTGGGATACTGCTTGGCGCGATGGGACGGAAGAGAGCTCTTCACAATGCGCATGTAGCCGGCGCGCGCTGGCGCCATGTGCACAACGAACACGATGCACACGATCAGACCCAACGCGACGCCGTGTTGCTTACCCGTTCCAACACTCTCGACTAAAACGAAGCGCCACGCAGTCGCTTCCGTGATGAACGAAGGGGTCACGGCCCTTTTGATCGTGGTCCTTTGGCCAATTTGGCGACGTCTCACTACCTTGGAGACCCATGAACCGAGTGACGAACGAGGCGAGGGATCATCGAGAACACCGGAAACGCTACGTACCGCAGTCGACTGTGATGCGTCGCCGAGCTGCTCGCGCTCGCGCTTGACCTCGCTCGAGTCTGTGCCCCTCGTGATTTTTCGTGCAAAGGCTGCTCGACAATGTCCTCGAGCGTCATGATCCCCTTGAGTTCGTGGAAAGGGTCGCGCGACGACACTCACCACAGAGTGAGCCAACACACGGTCTGCGGTATGTTGATATGAACAAGGCGGCAACGTACTGGTCCCTGGTGTGGACGTCGTAAACAACCGCCAGCGCTTGTTGCCGCCCTTGAAGACCTTAACCACGTTGCCGAGCGTCGCGTCGGCCCACGCGCGGTTCGCGGCCTTGGCGAAGGCCTGAACGACCTCGAGAACCGGGTCACCACCCTCCTTTGAGTCGATCACGACCGGGTCCTTGACCAGGACCACGCCGACCAAATCGTTCCGGTCTTTGTCCCACGCGGGGGATCCGGCTGAAGCCCGCCTGGTACACCTTCTTGATTGTGTCAACGTCGAGGTCGTGTTGGTGGGCTTCCGTTCAAACCAGTCAGTTCGTTAAGGAAGCCATCACGCACGCCAAGCCGTCCAGAGCTCGGAGCCCATGGAAAGTACATTGAAAGGATGTCGAGACCGAGAAGATCTGGACCGCAGGGACCATGACGGTGGCCACGCGCTTTTGCCGGTAGGTAGATCGTGGCCCCATGCACGATGTGGCCTTCATCCGGGTGGAGCACCTGCCGCTTGACGTGGATTTCGAGCGGCTTTTGGAGCTTGCACTTGAAGAAGATCGTGCAAGTCGGCGCCGAGCGCGTAGTCTAGGCAGAGCGAGATGGACTTGGCGAACACGTAGAAAGACACGAGGAAGAGGTGCACGAGCGGAATGAGCGTGGCTCCGCTGTGCACCGAGTGGCGTGAAAAGATGGTCTGCGGCACGATATATCATGATCACGACTCTGGAGATGAGGAAGCCCGACTCGGGCTTCCTCGGGCTCGTGAGGTTGGCCATGAGGATCGCGAACAGGCTGTTGTCAGCGACCGTACCTAGCACAAGCGTCGTGAGCAGCTGCTTGCCGTCCTCGCGCAAGGGCGCGATGCGCTTGACCCGGCGCGCTCGGGCGTCTCGCCGGCTGGTGACTACCGTGGTCTCATCGTAGGCCGACGGACTGCGAGCCCACTACGGTATCACTGGGAAAAGCTCGAAGTCGTCGGTGACAGTTTGATCCCGACTACAGGCCACCGAAGAAACGCCGCCTCCTACGTCTGTAAGACGAAGCACGTCAGGAGGGAGAAGAGTATGGAACGGTGAACTGTTAGTGCAATCCCGACGCTGGTCACGGTGGATTGGCAGTGCTACGTCATTATCTTCCCCTGGTTCCATCTTAGTGGAAGAATACGCCTTGCGACCAAAGGGTGGTTGATACCCCACTTCCGATCGTGGGCCTTTGAACTTCAACTCCTGGAGTGGGTGATTGCGGCACGCGGCGTGCCTGGCGTCGGACGGCAGAGACCAATTCACCCTCGGGGATCGCGATGTAGGCGACCTTAACCCTGCCACCGACAGTCAAGGCGTTGGAAGACATTCTTCGTCTGTGTGCAATAATCGACAGAGGATGCTCCTGACCGCAGTTTGACTCGGGATGCGCTCCGGATCAGTTGCTGTCACCCACGTGTCCGCTCTCTCCCCGTGAGGGTTCAGACATTACAGTTTGTTCGAGCTCTAAGCCACCCCCCTGATATATAAAAGTAGAGGGAGAATCAAATAACATTATGAACCAAAATATCAAATGGTTGGATAAAAAATATGGATCATGACAGGTACATACGGTTTCTTGCGCGGCTTAGAGCTCGAACAAACTGTATCTGAAACCTTTCGCTTCGATGACAACGAAGATCTCCCGCACGATCAACGTCAGCGAGCCATCAGGTTCCGCTCGCAGCCACCACCGACGGTCGATTCGACCGTCTCGCCGGTCCTTGGACTCCTGACAGGAACGCTTGGGCGTTCCCATTGCTGTGTGAGCCGCAACCGAAGTGGCAGGCGGCGCGTTCTTTATCGTTGGGAGAAGCGAGCGTCCTCGCGTTTCCGAACTCGCGTCGGCCTTCGACACCCGCCGACTCGGCTTTGTGCGGTTGTCCAGATGGTGGGCCGTTCTCAGATCAGCAAAGACATCGTGTTGATGGAATGGCTACGCGACGGGCCAGGTGTAATGCTCTGCGACGTGTGTAAATTAGAAAATTGTACGCTTACCCACACGATTGTCATGACACTCTCTCTCCGCACTGCGAGAGATGGACGAGAGGAGACCGCTTTTCGTCCTGCGTCGCCAGTTTCGAAACGCTGTCGACGTTGCAGACGACTTCGCTCGAGGCTTTTGGCCAATCGCGCTGTGCCACAGCCTGTGGGCCACCCCCCGATGTGTCATCAACGCTGGGGAGATGAGATCCCCGGCGGATCTTCATTTCTATTCTGTGCATTCTCCCTCGAGTCCCCGGCTCCTCGGTGAATGCTGACAAGATGGCCGTGACCTGATCCTCCTAGATTGTACACTGTTCCTAGATGCTAGGCCACGTTCGACAGCACCTGAAGCCCAGCTCGACAAGCACGCTCACAATCCATTTTCGTCCGTGGGCATCACAAGCGTCTCAATCGCTCGTCTTCTCTCCGTCGCAACCAAGATGAACGCCCGTCTTGCCGCCATCGTCGCCGCGCTCGCGGTCGCCGCCGCCAGCGCCAACGCCAACCCCGCCGTGGTCGACCGCAACGTCCACCGCGCGCTCGCGTCGGCCGGCAAGGTGGACCTGATCGTCCGCATGAAGACGAACGGCAAGGTGACGGAGAGCTTCAAGGAGGCGTCGTACACGAACCGTGGCGCGGCGATCTCGGCGCTGAAGAACAAGCTGGAGACGACCCACGCGGAGGCGCTGGGTCCGCTCGCGAACCTGTTCCTGAAGGAGTCGACGTCGGGTCTTGAGATCCAGACGTACTGGATCTCGCCAGTGGCGTCGATCAAGGGTGCTACTCTGGAGGTTGTTGAGAAGATCGCGGCGCTGCCGAACGTGCTGTCGGTGCGTGAGGCGCGTACGTACAAGGTGCCCAAGCCAATCCGTGAGGTGTCTCTCCAGGCGGATATTGAGGCTGTGCAGGGCTACGAGTGGGGTGTAGCTAAGATCGGTGCGCCGCAGGTGTGGGCCGATGGCAACATTGGTCAGGGCATCCGTGTTGGCAACATCGACACTGGTGTGCGTGGCACACACGAGGCTGTTTCCAAGAACTTTGGTGGCGCCTATAGCTGGTTCGACCCCGAGCTCAAGACAGCTCTTCCGCACGATGAGAACGGGCACGGCACCCACACGATGGGTACCATCGCGGGTGCCAAGGGTGTCGGCGTCGCGCCGGGTGTTACCTGGATGGCGTGCCGTGGCTGCCGTACGGAGGACTGCCCGGACCAGGACCTGCTCGACTGCGCGCAGTTCATGCTGTGCCCGACCGACACGGACGGCAACAACGCTGACTGCAGCAAGGCTCCGCGCGTGATCAACAACTCGTGGGGCGGCGGCCAGGGTGACGATTGGTACTCAGATGCTATTGCTGCCTGGGTGAAGGCCGGTATCGTGCCCGTGTTCTCGAACGGTAACGACGGCCCGCAGTGCGGCACCGCCAACTCCCCGGCCGACGACCCGTTGGCCTTTGGTATTGGGTCGACCACCTCGACCGATGGCCTCTCGAGCTTCTCGAGCAAGGGCCCGACTGTGTACGGCACGCTCAAGCCCGACATCTCGGCGCCCGGCTCGCGTGTGCGCTCGTCGGTCAACACATCCGACACGGCGTACGCTATTTACTCGGGTACGAGTATGGCCGCACCCCACGTGACGGGTGCCATCGCGCTGCTGCTTCAGGGTGAGCCCACGCTCACTGTGGACCAGGTGCGCGCTCGCCTGACCTCCACGACCGTGCAGACCGGTCTTCTCGCCTCGGGCTTCACCTGTGGCAACACGACCGACTCGGTGTTCCCCAACAACCAGTTCGGTAACGGCCGCCTCGACATTTTCGGTGCCTACCAGGGCTTCCGCACGACGCCGGCTCCTACCACGAAGGCCCCGACCCCGGCGCCGACGACCCCTGCGCCGACGACCCCGGCTCCTACCACGCCTGCCCCGACCACCCCGGCGCCGACCACGACGGCTCCGACGCCGGCCCCGACCCCGGCCCCGACGCCGGCGCCGACCTCGCGCTACGAGAAGGACTGCAACAAGCTGTGGCAGCTCTTCTGCTGGGCCAACTTCAACTGTGAGTGGAGCTCGGAGAAGAAGATCTGCACGGCCAAGCGCTTCTAAACACTCGGCCAGCCAACTACAGTGTCATGGAGGCGTCAGCTTTAGGCAATCGTTGGATCTGAGCGTAGGAACCACGAAGTAAATGTTTTGTATTTCCGCGACCTTTGCCTTTGTTTCAAAAGCTACGATAGAGTGCATACTATCTTGTTTGAAGAGCTACGATAGAGTAGATATCATAGCTTTTGAAACAACAGCACCACATATTATACATAAATGTGGCGGTGCTGGGAGCTCTCGCAGGCATCGGACTGGCAGCGACTCAGTCGCCGACTGGACCTTGCGCGAGCGCTGTACACATGTTGTGAGGATCCCAGATTTTCGAAACGTTGTTGACGAGATGTCACACACTTCATCACCAACTGCGTCCGGTCATCAGCGCCTCGAATCGTTCGTCTACAACGCAGTTGCAAGCACGAGAACTGTGGGCTACATATCAATAGTTCTCGGATGATCCGATTCTAGAAGAACAAAGCCACGCATCCGAGGCGAAGTTGGATGTGAGCTGTTGCAATCGATACATCAGTGTGCTTCGAAGATGATGATGGCCCTCTGAATCCGGATGAAAGGGTGTCCGCGTACAGTACTCTGTAGTAGACTCGTACGAGCTCATCGTGTGGCTTTAGCACAGCCGCCGTCGGCGATTCCTTTGAGCTTGGCCGCGAATGGTCTGGACCAGATCACCTCCACTCTTGTGTGATGGTCGGATGTCGGTTTCGCACGCTTCGGCGTCAAAAAAGATCTCCCGCTGGCTCGCTCGCTCGACGACAGTGGGCCGTGAGGAGACGACAGTCTGGCTGACAGTGGACCGAGAAGACATCCATCTGCCTTCTTCCGTGGCGTTTCTGTTCCTCCTTCCATTCCAGACCATCGCAGAATGCTCACACACTCTGCCTACCGTGGGCCGCGGGTCTGGGCCAGGGGCCAATGGAAAATACCAGAGCCATGGGCGTGGCGTTGCCACGCCCTTCTCCGAAAGGTCTGGGGCCCGAGGCTTTCAGGTGGCATTTTCAAACGAGGAATCTCTCACCCGGTGCAGTGTTCGTCGCGGCATGACATTGAACAGCGGGGTAACTCAGACAGTCTGAATCATCGTCCGCCGTGCAGGAGCCTCCCAGAATGAACGCCCATGCCGCATTGGACCATGGCCGCCATGATAGCGCCATGGTGGCGCTGCTCATTTTTTAAAGATCGTCTAGATCGCATTGAAAGCGTTCCAATGCGATTAAAATAGAGGGATTTCGCAAGAGCGTTCCAATGCGATCTAGACGATCTTCGGGCCGCTTCGTAGCAAAACAAGGTGTATACTAACAGACAAACGTACCGGGATTTGGCATTTTATGTCCAACAACAGGACCGGCTATGCACGTCCGGAACCACATGGTGGACCGTTCTCAGATCCAGAGCGTTTCAAATCTGTTGATGGGTGTGTCAAGAGACGGGACGGAATGTCCCACTTATGTGCCGCCGAACGGAGGATGGGTAACCTGTCTGCGACGTGTGCAAACATGTGAAAACTATGAGGAATCTGATCGAAGCGACCGGGATGGGGGAGACATTGGGTGCCCAACAGGGTTTCGATTCGGTCGCACGCGTCGTTGACTAGGAAGCTCGTCCCGTCTGCGCTCCGTCTGCCGTGCGTGTGTGTCATCCACGGGGCGGGAAGTGCGCGCACGACGGGTTCCATTCCCTCCACATCACAGACCCCGAGACCCACCGGAGGAACTGGATGATCCAATTCCCCCATACAAAAGCACACACACACGGCCAGGTCCCACGGCCGGACTCGGACCGACCATCTGGGACTGGAAGCCCAGGGCTGGGCGGGTGGTGTGATTTGCCGACGAAGGCGCTCGCCTGGTGGTTCTGTTCCTGAGAGACGCTCACAATCCGTTTTCGTCCGTCGGCCGCACTCCCCAGTATCCCCGTCGCTCCACGAACAAGATGAACGCCCGTCTCGCTACCATCGTCGCCGCGCTCGCGGTCGCCGCCGCCAGCGCCAACGCCAACCCCGCCGTGGTCGACCGCAACGTCCACCGCGCGCTCGCGTCGGCCGGCAAGGTGGACCTGATCGTCCGCATGAAGACGAACGGCAAGGTGACGGAGAGCTTCCAGGAGGCGTCGTACACGAACCGTGGCGCGGCGATTTCGGCGCTGAAGAACAAGCTGGAGACGACCCACGCGGAGGCGCTTGGTCCGCTCGCGAACCTGTTCCTGAAGGAGTCGACGTCGGGTCTCGAGATCCAGACGTACTGGATCTCGCCTGTGGCGTCGATCAAGGGTGCGACGTTGGAGGTTGTGGAGAAGATCGCGGCGCTGCCGAACGTGCTATCGGTGCGTGAGGCTCGTACGTACAAGATCCCGAAGCCGGTTCGTGAGAACTCGCTGCACGCCAACATCGAGGCTGTGCAGGGCTACGAGTGGGGAGTGGCGAAGATCGGTGCTCCGCAGGTGTGGGCCGATGGCAACATCGGTCAGGGCATCCGTGTCGGTAACATCGATTCGGGTGTGCGTGGCACTCACGAGGCTCTGGTGAAGAACTTTGGTGGCGCCTACAGCTGGTTCGACCCGGAGGCGAAGAAGGCCCAGCCGTACGACAACAACGGCCACGGCACGCACACGATGGGCACCATCGCGGGTGCCAAGGGCGTGGGTGTTGCCCCGGGTGCCACGTGGATGGCGTGCCGTGGCTGCCGTGACGAAGGCTGCCCGGACCAGGACCTGCTGGACTGCGCGCAGTTCATGCTGTGCCCGACCGACACGGACGGCAACAACGCCGACTGCAGCAAGGCGCCGCGTGTGATCAACAACTCGTGGGGCGGCGGCCAGGGCGACGACTGGTACAACGATGCGATCAACGCCTGGATTAAGGCTGGCATCGTGCCGGTTTTCTCGCAGGGCAACGACGGCCCGCAGTGTGGCACTGCCAACTCTCCGGCCGACGAGGATATCGCGTTCGGCGTCGGCTCGACCACGTCCACGGACGGCATGTCGAGCTTCTCGAGCAAGGGCCCGACGGTGTACGGCACGCTAAAGCCGGACATCTCTGCGCCCGGCTCGCGTGTGCGCTCGGCTGTCAACACGGGTGACGCAGCGTACGACATTTACTCGGGCACGAGCATGGCCGCGCCCCACGTGACGGGTGCCATCGCGCTGCTCCTCCAGGGTGAGCCCACGCTCACGGTTGAGCAGATCCGCAAGCGCCTGATCTCGACGACCTCGCAGACCGGGCTCCTTGCCTCGGGCTTCGCGTGTGGCAACACGACCGACTCGGTGTGGCCCAACAACCAGTACGGTAACGGCCGCCTCGACATCTTCGGTGCGTACCAGGGCTTCCGCACGACGCCGGCCCCGTCGACGCCTGCTCCGACCCCGGCTCCGACGACCCCGGCCCCGACCACGCCTGCCCCGACGACCCCGGCGCCGACCACGGCCGCCCCGACGCCGGCCCCGACCCCTGCTCCGACGCCGGCTCCGACCTCGCGCTACGAGAAGGACTGCAACAAGCTGTGGCAGCTCTTCTGCTGGGCCAACTTCAACTGCCAGTGGAGCTCGGAGAAGAAGATCTGCACGGCCAAGCGCTTCTAAACGCGCAGTCAGCCAGCCAGTCTACCAGACACCGGCTCTGACGCGTCGCAGCCGGCAATTTTGAGCCGCGAGGCTTCCGTGTTCCTCCCCCATGGTCTGAGGCCCGACAGCCTCGCCATACTGCTTATCATCACTGATCTGAATGAACGTATCAATTGCTCATATCCGTTGTCGGTGCCTTGGACTTGCTGGTGTTTGACACTGAGGACTCCTCAGTGTCTCGCGTTCTTCTAAGTACTACAACGTAGTAGTACAGTGTAGTAGAACGCGGCAGACATTCACCAATGACCCTGAATCGTTGCGGCCTGGTTTATAATCAATGCAACGCGGTGACTGCGGTGGTTCATGATAGGGAGAGCACCAATCAATACAGATGGGGAGAGCACAACGCACCCGACAGTCCGGTTCGATAGGAAACACTCACCAAAAGGAAAACGACGGAGCAACAGCCCTTTCGCCATGTTTAGGATCCTTTACCCATGAAGACCCCGCGCGACAGCCTTCTCCTGTCGCTATTGCTGCATCAAGTTGAGCGCGCCCGAGATCGCGCCACCGTACGCGCGCTTGTCGCCGCTCACGCCGGTCTTGAGGTAGCAGCTCTGCTTGTCCCAGGCGTTGTCCACGAACGTGAACGCCTTGCAGCCACTCGTGGTCGAGCACTTGTCGCAACACTCGTCGGCGCTCGCGGCCGCGACACGACGCAGGTCGTTGCCGTTAAAGTCCACGTCGCTAGTCTGCGCGCACTTGGGCTTGACCGAGAGCACGGTGGCCGAGACGGCGCCCACCTTGGCGCGGCGCTCGCCCGTGCCGCGCTTGAGGTAGCACGCCGTCTTGCCGTCCGCGTTGTAGTTGACGAACGTGTAGGCCTTGCAGCCGACGGTCGCGGCACACTTGTCGCAGCACTCCCACGGGAGCACGCCAACGACAGTCGCGAGGTCGTCGCCGTTGAAGTCGACGCCGACCTGCGGCACCGCGCACTGCGCCGAGGCCGGGCGGCACTGGTAGTACGTCGGGTTCCACGGCTGGCAGTACTCGCCCTGCGGGCAGCAGCCCGGACCCTGCGCGTCACTGCCGCACTGCGCGCCCGAGGGCGTCGCGCACGCCGGCGGCGTGGGCTTGGGCTCGGGCGTCGTTGGGGCAGGCGCCGTGGTGGTCGGCACGGGCACGGGCTTAGGCGTCGTGGTGGTGGGCACGGGCTTGAGTGTGCTCGGCGCAGGCGTCGGACGGAAGCCCTGGTAGGCGCTGAACGCGTTGAGGATGCCATGGCCGAACTGGTTGTTGGGCCAGTCCGAGTTGGTCGTGTTGCCACACGTGAAGTCGGTGTCGTCGTCCGGACCGCTGTGGTCGAGTCCGTAACCCGTGACGTCGCGGTCCGTCGTATCGAACAGCATCTGCTTGAGCTGCGCAGTCGTGAGCGACGGGTTCTGGCTCAGCAGCAGCGCGATCGTGCCCGAGACCATGGCCGCCGAAACACTGTTGCTGCCGACGATCTGGTAGTCGGTGTTGTTGGCGTTGAATGCCGAGCGCGTGACAGTGCCCGGAGCCGTGATGTCCGGCTTGATGAGCCCGTCCGGGGCCGGGCCGCGGGCCGAGTGGTCCCACGTCGCGTCGGCCGGGTTCGTCGTGCCAACACCGATGACGTTCGGGTAGTCGGCGGGCGAGTTCACGGTGGCGCACGCCGGGCCCTTGGTGCCCACGGGGAAGACCGGGACGATGCCCACCTTCTCCCAGACGTCGATCACGGTCTTGTAGAAGCCCGTGTGCTTGGCGCCCCACGAGTTGCTCACGACGCGCGGTGCCTTAGTGCAGTCCGTGTTGTTACCCTGCGTGTCGGTCGGGCACAGCATGAACTGCGCGCAGGCGAGCAGATCACTCTGCGGGCACGTGGTCGCGCGGCAGCCCTTGCAGGTCATCCACTTGGCGCCGGGCGCGACGCCGACGCCCTTGGCGCCAACCATGACGCCCATGGCGTGCGTGCCAAGACCGTGGAGGTCGTACGGCTCGGGCTTCTTGGCCTCCGGGTCATACCAGCCGTAGGCACCGAGGAAATTGCCCTTGAGCGCCTCGTGCGAGCCGAGCACGCCCGTGTCGATCGAGCCCACGACCACACCCTGGCCGAATGTGCCGTCGGCCCAGACCTTGGGGGCCTCCACGCGCTTGAGGCCCCAGTCCTGGCCCTGGATCGACTCGAGGTTCTTGCGTTGCGTCTGCACCACGGTCTCGGCGAGCTCGGCCGTGAGCTCCTCGCTGATTTCGGCCACCTCGGGCAGCGCCGCGAGAGATTCGACAAGCGCAAGCGTCGCGCCCTTGAACGAGATCTGGTTCGAGATCCAGAACACCTGCGACGACGCGTACAGCGGCTCGGCGTTGCCTGACTCCTGCTGGAGCGCCTTGGTCACGGGCGTGCTGGCAGCGACGGTCGCAGCCTCAAGCGAGTCCTTGAGCGCCGCGATCATGGCACCGCGCGACGCGAAGTCGCTCTCCTTGCGGTTGAAGCTGTCGAGCACCTGCTGCACCGAGCCACCGCGCAGCGTGACGATGAGGTCCACGGTCTTGGCAGTCTGGAGCGCGCGGTGCACGCTGCGGTCCACGCGCGGCAGCGCCGTGGCGTCCGAGACGGCTACAGCAACCGCCACGGCGGCGGCGAGGAGTGTCACGAACTGAGTCTTCATGGGTCTCCCTGGTGGAAAGCTGGGTCTTGAAAGGAGGGGTGTGTAGTCGGCGCTGCGAATCCGAGAATGAACGACTTGAGGCGGAAGCAAACCGGACCTCGAAACCTTCTGTGGGGCCCCCCAACGACCCAGGCTCCCCCACTGGGGGAGCCTGCGTGGAGGAAGGGGAGCTGCTGAACGAACGGATGGAGCGAGGGGGAGGCCACCACCGGCCCATGCGAGGGCGTGGGCACCCGCGGCACATAAAATGTCACCGCCTGTCAACGGAGGGAAAGAGTCGCCAGGTCACGAGTCACGCGACGCGACAACCGGGACGACGCCGGCGAAGCGAGTCGATTACGGCCACGGCGCGCGCGCGCCTGCAATCCCCCTAAAGGCCCGTCGACTAAATGGGAACGGCGGCAGGCACGGGGCGACGCCTTGCGCCAATGGGGACGCGGCACCCTGTCACAGACGTCCCCTTCCACTTGTGATTGGCTCCACCGAAAGGCAACTCGCATCTCATTGGCTCGAGGCCGATCCGTTTGTCGTCCATTTCGCTGTGGCGCGGGAAACTCTTAGGTGGGATTCCCCCCGCGCTCTTCCCTTCCCACTGGGAAGGGAAGAGCGCGAGTGACTCGCTCGCCCACCAACCCCGGCTGTTATGGGCGCCGACGCATTGCCGGGACGGTGCGCGTGCCTCGGGCCGGGTCGGAGCCACTCGCGTCACGCTGTGTCTGAGCTCGTGCCGGCTCTGTCTCGGCGGAAAAGTTCATCGTGGGATCTGATTGATGGCTCAACGCTTGTTGACCCGCGGAACCAGCTTCCCGGGGCTGTGATCTTGAGTCTAGAAGTACAACGTCTTGAATTTCACACTGTAGGACACACATCCACACCAAAGACAGCACGATTTACGCAGCCATCTATTACTTCCCACCCTGCAAACATGAGCGGGATCGACACTACTAACACGCACACACACATAGGTCTAAGAAATACAGGAGACCGTGGCGCGCGCTCACGGTCTTGCGTGCGGAGGTACGGTCGCCCCCTGTAGAGTGGACAAGTGGGAGATCGGCTCGACGGGCGAGTAAGACGAGTCCATGGTCGAGCAGCACAGGCTCGGCTTCTTGAACGCACCGTCGAGGTCCGCGTCGATGGCGTCCATGTACTCGTGGCTGGCGCGGCAGTCGACCGAACAGAACCCGCGCTGTGGCAGGCTCGCGGCGTCGTGGACGGGTGAGAACTTACGCTGGCAGTTGATGCATCTTGTGCGCGTGGCAGTGGCAGTGTTGCCAGGCCGCTCCTCATCGTCGTTCACGAGGCCCAGGCGGTCTCTTCCCCGCTGCCGTAGCTGCTGTGTAGCCGTCACGTCGAGCAGTTCATTCAGCACGAGCACCATGCCCCAGCCGTTGTCGTCGTTGCTGCCGTACGACCGAGCCGCGTGGCGCGTGGCACTTTGGCAGCGACGCAGTGGCGTCTCTTGAGCTGAAGGCGCCGAACGACTGGATTGGTACCGCAGCGACGCGGCACGTCTAAGCTTCTTTAGCGTCGAGCGCGGCCACGCGATGCTCTGTGGCAGGAGCGACGACGCCAGATCAATCGAGAGAGTGGAAGCCATGACACTTGGGGATGTGGTTGTGTACGGTGTATGAACTGCCAAGCAAATTGGAATGTGGCTGGTCTCGGCGGCGGCGAGCTCGGGCTGAGCGCGAGATGTGTTCATCATCTTTCCTCGGGATTCCCATAGCTGAGGAGCGTCCTCAAGGATATATAATCTTGGCGGCTTGGGACATGGCGGATGATGCTGCTTTGGTCCAACGCGGGCGACAGCGCTCTCGTGGTGTGGTGTCAAACACTTCACGACTTTGCAGACCCGCAATTGGCTCGCGGATTCGACCACCCACGAGGCAAGGGGCCAGGAGCCACTGTGCCTCCATTGGAGGCCCTTGTCGATCGACACACTGGTCTGCCGGCTGTGCTAGAACGTTCCATCCGTCCGTCGTCGTACCCACACATGGATTTGGCCCTTAAAACAAGCAGCCAGAGTGTCCTCACTGGCGCGCTGGTCCGGCAAAGTTGAAGGCTGATGTTTAACTCGAGCGCGCTCATCTCACGACCGCTCTGCGATGAAGTACACCGGCGTTTTGAAGCTGTTCTTCGCAGGCGAAATCAGCGTGGGAGAGGACAACGCGTCGACAGCATCACGACGAAGGGCATCGCCCGTTCCCAGCATCAAGAGCGACGGCGAGACGCGGCGGCGCCGTCTCTTTGCAGCCGCTGGTCGGCTCGAGTCGGATGCCGCGCAGACACGCAACGCAAATAGAGGAGCCAGCGTTAAATGACCGCATCGCGTGGCTCGCTGTTCCGGCTCGCCAAACACCCGGCACGCAACGCAGATACCGCCCGTGTGACGATGCGGCGTGGGCCGTCGAGAATCAATGTGGCCCGGCGAAGCGTCAAAGTGGCCCAGCGCCGCGTCCCTGCTGAGGCAGCTCGGCAAAGCGGCTAGACTCGCTGTGTTCGTGCGAAACAGACCGACCACGCGCCGCTGGCTTGTCTGCTCTCGCACCTGGCTTGCAAGTATATTTTCTGATCGCCACCTCATCAGAACTGCGTGTGCCTGCTGGCAGCGACCCGCCGGGTCCCACACGACTCGCGAGGAGAGATGCAACTTGAAGAAGCCCGAGCGGCTTGTGTTTGCGTCAGGCGAGCTTCTTTAGACGCAGGGAGCGCTGCGGATCTATGGCGCCAAACGACCACGGTGCACGGCATATCGAAAACCGCACCGGACGAACGTGGTGGAAGGCGCTGTGAATAGCCGTTGCCTCCCTGGCAGTTGCGACGTGGGCCTGGTCTCCGTAGTCGGCGCTTTTTGGAATTCTGATGAGCGAGGTACCCGCGTTGCCACCGTCTCACCCTTGACCCAACTGGCGTTGGCCTTCGCGTCGCTGGAACAGAGGCCCAGTGGCAACACCGAGAAATACAGTAGCCAGCAATTGTTCCATCAGCGGATGCACACGCCGAAAGTCCGTGATCGTGGCAAGTCACCAATTTACCGGTACCGGTACCGGTATCATATTTTGGGATATGCGAAATCGAAACTTGAGGAATCATTGCAGCACACAAAATATGTACGAGACGGCACTTTCATTCTTTTTTCTTCCATTCGTTCAAAATGAAGCACACCAGCAGAAGACGCGAGTCAATCGCTCGGCTGGTAGATGAAACACCAGAGGGCGATTCGTTCCGCGCTTTAGATGATGCATCGAAGGCTGTTCACCCGCGTTCCACTGGCCTCCACCTTCAGCTTAGACGGCACTAGGGGCGGGCGTCTTCTGGTTCGGGTTCTGGATCGGCGAGTCCGGCTTGGACGTAATGACCGGGCACGGCGTCGTCTGACCCGGGACGTCCGGCTTGGAGGTGATCACCGGGCACGGCGTGGTCACATCCGGCTTGCCAGTGGTGGGAGCAGGGGTCGTCTGGCCAGGCTCAGGCTTGGAGGTGATCACCGGGCACGGCGTGGTCACATCCGGCTTGCCAGTGGTGGGAGCAGGGGTCGTCTGGCCAGGCTCAGGCTTGGAGGTGATCACCGGGCACGGCGTGGTCACGTCCGGCTTGCCAGTGGTGGGAGCAGGGGTCGTCTGGCCAGGCTCAGGCTTGGAGGTGATCACCGGGCACGGCGTGGTCACATCCGGCTTGCCAGTGGTGGGAGCCGGCGTGTTCTGTCCAGGGTCGGGCTTGGAGGTGATCACCGGGCACGGCGTAGTCACGTCCGGCTTGGACGTGATCGGGCACGGCGTCGTCACGTCCGGCTTACCAGTGCTGGGGGCAGGCGTCGACGGGGTCGGCTTGCCAGTCGAGGGGGCGGGCGTCGATGGCGTCGGCTTGCCAGTCACCGGCGCATCACTGGGCTTACCAGTCACCGGAGCCGCAGAGGACGGAGTCGGCTTACCCGTGACGGGGGAGGCGGTCGTCGAGCCGGGCGTGGAGGGGCCCTGCGTCACCGGGGCCGAGGAGGGCTTGCCGGTGGCGGGGGCCGACGACGGGTTCGACGGACCGACGGTGGCAGGGGCACCGGCGCCACCACCGCTCGCCGAGGTCGGGGCGGGCGTGGAGGGGCCCTGCGTCACCGGGGCCGAGGAAGGCTTGCCGGTGGCGGGGGCCGACGACGGGTTCGACGGACCAACGGTGCCAGGGGCACCGGCGCCACCACTGCTTGCCGAGGTCGGGGCAGGCGTGGGCTTGGGGCCCTGCTGGTTGCTTCCGCTGTTGTTGGAGCTCGTGGCCGGCGTGGGCTTGGGGCCCTGCGAGGCGTCACCGCCGCTCACCGAGCTTGGGGCCGGCGTGGGCTTGGTCGCGGGCTTGAGGCAGCCGACCGACGGGAACGTGCAGCCCCAGGTGTTGCCGTTGACGATCTCGCAGACCGAGTCCTCCTGGGCGACGCACTTGGAGCCGTCGTACGACGGCAGGTACGGGTGGCAGTCCGCGGTCGAGACGTCGCCCTTCATGGGGCAGGCCTTGCCGGCGGGGGCGGCGCCGGCGCCGGAGCAGACGCCGCCGCGCGCCGCCGGGATCGTGTACGTGGCGTCGCGGCAGACCGACACGGGCGTGTTGGCCGCCGCGGACGCGAGCGCGAGCGCCGCGAGGAGGAGCGTGCTGGCGACCTTCATGATCGTACTGAGTCTCTACTTACACTGACGCGGGTCGGCGAGAGCAAGTCGGAGTGGGAATGAGCGGCAGCGCGCGGCACGCCACGCCGTCGGCAGAGGACAGAACGCACACGCGGACGGTGCGGGTGGAAGAGGGCGCGGGCCATACGGGTTGCAGTACAGTCCCGAACGTTCAGTTCTCGCTTGGTCAGTGCCGCGTGTGTGACTCGCGCGCGTCGAGGGGATTCGCCCCCAACCCCGCCCAGTCGAATCCATCAACCAGCAGGTGATCTCGTGGCGCAGAGACGGTGCTGAGACGGTGGCAGCAGTGCCATGGCACGATGTGATTGAACGAAATCGTGGCAGTCGGTGGCGCCACTGGATCAGAGTGCCACGGGCTGTCCCTGCGCAGCCACGCTTGCGACAACAGCCCCGTCAAAAGGAATCTCCATGTGCGCTTCGTGTCCCACTTTCCGCGGACGTGGGAAATGCGACGCCAAGCAACATTCACGAGCGGGACCACTCTACAGTACGTATCCGCAGTTCATCATGGCATGGCATGGCAGGTGATCCTGAAGATCGGTGGCAAGATTGGTGCCAGCCATGGCAGTGATCTGCACTGATTTTTTTGTATGTTTTGGGATCACTCGTCAGTGGGTTCTGTTTTTGTTGGCTGCGCGTCTTGTGGAGGCCGAGTGCGGCCATGGCACAACCAGGACGGCATGCGCGTGCTGAACCGAACCCACCCAAGCGTCGTTGCGAGTGTTGGGTGCAGTCGTGCTCCGGACGTTTGCTTGGCCCAAACCGGGTTTGTGCCACGGCGTGTGCAACGCGCCCATCTCGAATCTTTGATTGGTTGGCAAGGCAACAGTGATTCGGGCCAGATTCAGGTTTCGCCAGCTGATAGAGATCACACTATCGGCAATTTAAGGGTACTTGTATAAACAGGTTTTGGAAACCGAGGTCATCCTACCGGAGTGTCGGGGACAACTGCCAATATGGATTGATACAGGTTTTGAATGTCGTGCCGTGGTGTCGGCCACGGTGGCGACGTCGCGTCAATCGGCGCCAAGTCGTGAATCTTTTCGCGTGCCGAGAATGCCATGGTCGCTGACAGCAACTTGGCACCGCTGGCCGATTCGCCGCGAATCTAGTGCACCAGCCGCACGAGATTTCGCACTCTGAGCACGAAGCGTTCCTGGGCAG
The DNA here is from genome assembly GCA_027475725.1 of Pythium rhizo-oryzae. NCBI lineage: Eukaryota > Oomycota > Peronosporomycetes > Pythiales > Pythiaceae > Pythium > Pythium rhizo-oryzae. Next base: position 59,383 of record JAMFLL010000013.1, read on the forward strand.
TATGAGAGGCACTGTACTGTAATGGGAGGAGCCATTGTGTCAAACATCACGCCAGAGGCGCCACCGATCCGCTCGCATTGGCACTGCGCGTGCCTAGGAGGCATTGCTCCATGCCACGCTCAGATCCTCGGGGCCTGTTCAACACCCACCTCGCGGAGGAGCCCACAGGGCGCCGCATGAGCCTAAATCAAGTAGTCACCCAACAAGTGCAGCGCGAGAGTACCTTTCTAGGATAACCACTGACTTTCAGGCTCACTCATCCAAACGCCAACGGCACTGCAGCAAAGCACGCGAGGGAAATCCACATCCTCATCAGCACTGCTTCCCAGCAGATCTGTATCAGGAGTTGCCGCAAAGCTCCAGCTACAAAGCCTCTCAAATCAATTGTGTCAAACTTGATACTGTACCAAAACGTAAAAATTGAATCATGGACTAACCTAAAATATCGGAAATGTACTGTACCCATATCATTTTAGAAAACATCATACAAAAAGGCATCATGGCTTGGTAAAGTACAGCTCCATGCGGTGCTCGGCCTCACAGAACGGGAACTTGGAGCCGTCGCCGGCGTCGGGCGCGAACAGGTTCTTGCCCGTCTTGTACGTCACGTACGCGCCCAGCCCCGTGCAAATCACGATCAGCAGCGCGCCCACGACGCGCTCGTAGAGTGCCATCTGCTTGCCCATTTTCTTCTGGTAGAACACAATGGGCAGCACGATCGCACAGCACGTGATGCAGGACGCACCGGCAAAGTCCGAGAGGTCAATGAACTTGTCCTGGAGCACGATCGCCACGACCACCATGACCGCGATGATGGCGACACGCAGCAACACGTACTTGAGCACGGCGCCGGCGCCCTTGTACTCGGCGGCCTCGTCGTGCGCGGCGTCCTCGACCTCGACGGTGGCCGACAACTTGACCGACTCGTCCTTGGGAGTGCCACTCATGCGGTACGGGAGCGCGTCGATGGCGGCCTCCTCGTCCACGGCGTTCGGCCCCTGGTGCATGCGCAGCACGAGCCGCTCGGAGACGAAGAAGACCGGGTGCACGACAACGGAGAACGCGATCGTGATGTGCATCTGCATGAAGAGGTAGGCCATGACAGCCGAGCCGTAGCGTGCCTTCATACCGAGGCTCGTGAGGCCGGTCGCGTCCGGGAACACGTTGAAGAGCAGGTTACCCGAGATCTGACAGCCCACAGCAGAGTATCCGGACCACGCCATCACAACGAACAACGCGGTGATGAGAACCATGGTGATGCACACGACTTGCGGCATGCGTTCGGGCTGGCTGTGTTGGCGTTGGAGCGACGGGATGACGACTGCAGCGCCGTAGGCGAGCGCAAGGTTGCCGAACGTCGTCACCACCTGCTCGAACGAAATGTCGGGCTTAGGCACCCTTGGATGGCCTTCCATGCCATGGAGCAGCATGGCGATGCCGATCACGTCGGCCACGATCGTCCCCATGCAGCCAACAAAGGCGGTGCCGGCGCCTTCCTTGAGCGTCGGCGTCAGGCACACAGGCAGCACCATGAGCGCCATGAAGACAATCCAGAACGTCTGACTGAACGCGTTCGGGAAGAGACCGTCGAGCAGCAGTCCGCCGAGCACGAGGAATGCCGTCGGCACGAGTGTACACACGAGCATTTGCGAGATCACGACCGCGTAGCGACCGCCGCGGCCCATGCACCACTCGCCGAGGTCGCCGAAGGTCTTGACCGACTTGGGCGCGATGAGCATCACGCGGGACACGGCCACGGAGGCGTAGACGTTCGCGAAGCCCATGAAGAGGATCGCAACCAGCCCGAGCACCGGGCCGGCACGCGCAAAGTTGGCCGGCATGCCGAGTGTGCCGATGCCGCAGACCGTGCAGAAGAGGTTGAACGCGACCATGGCGTCGTCGCGCGTGAAGAGGTACTGCTTCAAGTTCATGGTGACGAGCTGCTTCCGGTGTCCTTGGTGTTTTGAGACCTTGGGATTCTGTGGGCTGGCAGGGCGGACTTGGCTAGAGTCGACGAGGTGCGATGGACGGGACGGAGGTGATCCCGTGGTGTGAGAAAGCAGAATGAAGCGCACGGCCTGGGCTTTGGCGCATGTGGATCAATGTGCCGTCCCGTTCTGTGGTACCAGGCATCTCATGCGACATGGAATCACTGTATTTATGTATGATTGAATAATGCCCCCTGTCGAATAGTCCCCCCGGTACGTGGCGCTCCCGACCTCCCATTTTCATGGAATCCGGCTGTACTTCAAGCAGCGGCACCCCATGAGGCACAAATGACGCAGCCTTCGCCACTCTTTCGAGCCAGCGCGATCCTGCTGTGACGCTCGTTTACACCTGCCGCGTCTTTTTTTTTCGTCGACAGGACTTGCGCGCTACGAGACGAGCCGCATCGCGCAAACGTTTCCTTGGGGAGAGCATCTTGAAGATTACACCCCGTGGACGAAACCACCCAACAACTTCTGGGTCGTTTGGCCCACACTGGGCTCCGGAGAGTTGGGGCTCCAACTCGAACCTTTCCTAGGCAGGAACAGTAACTGGAAGCCTTGTCCGAGCCAGGCATGTTTGGTTGATCTCGCCGACACTAGGTGATGCAGTAGTAGTACAAAAGGACGGTATCTATTCAAATTACTCGACACTAGAAGAGGGCTATCAGTCTCTACGGCTTGGTAAAGTACAGCTCCATGCGGTGCTCGGCCTCGCAGAACGGAAACTTGGAGCCGTCGCCGGCGTCCGGTGCGAACAGGTTCTTGCCCGTCTTGTACGTCACGTACACGCCCAGCACCGTGCAGATCGCGACCACGAGCAGGCCGATCACGCGCTCGTAGAGCGGCATCTGCTTGCCCATTTTCTTCTGGTAGAACAGGATCGGCAGCACGATCGAGCAACACGTGATGCAGGACGCGCCGATGAAGTCCGAGAGGTCGATGAACTTGTCCTGGAGCACGATGGCCACGACCACCAAGATCGCGACGATCACGATACGCACCAGCACGTACTTGAACACCGTGCCGGCGCCCTTGTAGTCGGCCTCGTCGTTGTGGGCCTCACCCTCCTCGTCGGCTCCGATCGCCGACAGCTTGGTCGAGTCCTTGGGCGTGCCGCTGGCACGGTAGCCGAGCGCGTCGCCAGTGGCCGCGCCGGCCTCCTCGTCAGCCAACGCGGACACGTTGGATCCCTTGTGCATGCCCAGAACGAGGCGCTCGGACATGTAGAAGACCGGGTAGAGCACGACCGAGAACGCGATCGTGATGTGGAGCTGCATGAACAGGTACGCGAGCACGGCCGAGCCAAAGTTGACCTTCATGCCGAGGCTCGAGAAGCCAGCGGCGTCCGGGAACACGTTGAAGAGCAGGTTGCCCGAGATCTGGCACCCGACGGCCGAGTACCCGGACCACGCCATGGCGATGAACAGCACGGTAATGATGATCATCGTGATGCACACGACCTGCGGCATGCGCTCGGGCTGGCTGTGCTGGCGCTGGAGCGACGGGATCACAATAGCCGCGCCGTAGGCGAGCGCCAAGTTGCCGAACGTAGTGGCCAACTGAGAGACCGAGACGTCGGGCTTCGGGACGGCCGAGTGGCCCTCCATGCCGTGGATGAGGATGCCCACACCGATGATGTCGGCCACGAGCGTGCCGACGCAGCCCGCGAACGCGGCGCCGGCGCCTTCCTTGAGCGTCGGCGTCAGGCACACGGGCAGCACCATGAGCGCCATGAGCACGATCCAGAACGTCTGGCTGAACGCGTTCGGGAACAACGTATCCAGCATGACGCCGCCCAGCACGAGGAACGCCGTGGGCGCGAGCGTGCACACGAGCATTTGCGAGATCACGACCGCGTAGCGGCCGCCGCGGCCCATACACCACTCGCCGAGGTCGCCGAAGGTCTTTACGGACTTGGGCGCCACAAGCATGACCTTGGTAACTGCCACGGACGCGTAGACGTTGGTGAAGCCCATGAAGAGCATGGCGAGCACACCGTAGAGCTGGCCGGCACGCGCAAAGTTGGCCGGCATGCCGAGTGTGCCGATGCCACAGACCGTGCAGAAGAGGTTGAACGCGACGATCGTGTCGTCCTTGGTGAAGAGCAACTGCTTGAAATTCATCGTCGTTGGAAGAGTCACTTGCGGAGTGAAGGGAAGAAGAGACTTGGAGCTGCTGCCTGGAACGGAACGATGCAAATTGCAGACTGTTCCATTCGCTGCGCTGGGTCTGGAACGGACTCTCCCGGCGAGCACACAACGACTCCCCTTCGTTTGGTCGGGGTGATCGTGTTGCTGTTCAAGATCCCCCCCGTGGTGACAGGCAATTGCGCAAACACTGTCCCCTCGCCGCGCTGGCCCGGTGTTGCAGGCGCCATGCCAGACGCCACAGGAATGCGCAGCGCAGGTGTTGCCGCGTCGTCGCTGCGTCATGGCCAGTCGCTGCACTCGTCGACAGCCAAGCGAGGATCCAGCGGAGAAATACGAGACGGGACAAAGGGGATGCTTATTCTAGTAGACGAGAGTGAGAGACCTTCCCCTACCATGTCACAGATTGGCCTCTGCGACGCTGATTGGCTAACCTGGAGCTCACTATGCCGCAAGATGGCTACATTCCAGGTTTTTTTGGGTGACCCAGGCGATCTGCCGACGTTTCACCCCTTGAAAGCCGGAGCCGCTGTGCAGCTGCGGTGATCCGGCGCTTGCGTTCATCTACGGGGTGCAAGCACACGCGCGGAGGGGAATAGAGTGTTCCGGGAGAAACGGCTAAACGAGCATCTCGCTCTTCCGCTGTGTTCGGCGTTTGAGCAAACGAGGCGTTGGCATGATCGCTCAAACCCAACGCAGGATCAGCGCTAAGCTGTAGCGCTGCATTACCGAGGTAGTTGTGACCCTTACATGAGCAAGAATGACGAGACCACACTTGCAATGAGCTGTGCTTCTGGAAAGTACCCGATGAGATAGAATGCGCAAAGGCCGTTTGTCGATTCGAACGGTTGAGCCACGATCCAGTAGAACAGAACGCACGGCCAGTGACGATTCCTCCTGTCTGGACGGAGAATCACAACGACTTCTTCCACGCAAGACAAACGGCACGGCTAGATTGTTAAAGGAGTCATGGAGGAAGCGAGGTTGTGTTCTACAATGCTTCTAGTGGTGGACTGCAAGAGGCATGCGCCAGCTCCCGAACGCTCTACGGCTTGAGGTAGTAGAGCTCCATCTGGTGCTCGGCCTTGCAGAACGGGAACTTGATGTCCGAGTGCTCGGTGACGAAGAGCGCCTTGCCCGACTTGTAGGTCACGTAGGCGCCGAGCACGAGACACACGACAAAGGTCACCACGGCGGCCACGCGCTCGTACACGGGCAGCGTCGTGCCGAACTTTTTGAGGTAGAACGCGATCGGGATCAGAATGCAGAGGATGGTGTTGGCGCAGGCGCCGATAAAGTCCGAGAGGTCGGTGAACTTCTTGCGGAGCACGACGGCGACGACCACGAGCACAGCAATGATCGCAATGCGCATGAGCACGTACTTCAGCACGTTGCCGGCGCCCTTGTACTCGGCCGACTCGATCTCGGCCTCCTCGTTGTCGACGCCCTCGAGCATCTTGTTGGACGTGACGCTCCACGCCGCGCTCGACGAGCGCTTGATGACCTCCTGCGGCGTCTCGTTGCCGTGGTAAGGAAGAACCTCGAACTCGTCGTTCTGCGCGGGCTTGTGCATGCCGAGGACGAGGCGCTCGAGGATGTAGAACGCCGGGTGCAGGAACACAGCGAACGCGATCGTGATGTGGAGCTGCATAAACAGGTACGCCACGGTCGCCGTGCCGAAGCTGCTCTTGAAGCCGATCGACGAGACGCCGTCTTCGTTCGGGAACACGCTGAAGAGCAAGTTACCCGAGATCTGGCAGCCCACGGCCGAGTACCCGGAGTACGCGAGCGCGATGAACATGAGTGTGATAAACGTGAGCGTCGCGCCGATCACGAAGGGCATGCGGTCCGGCTGCTTGTGCTGACGCTGGATCGTCGGGATCACGACGGCGCCGCCGTACGCGAGCGCCAGGTTACCGAACGTGGTGACAACCTGCTCGAGCGACACGTCCGGCTTGGGCACGCTCGGGTGGCCGTCCATGGCGTGGATGAGGATGCCGACACCGCAAATGTCAGCGACGATCGTGCCCATGCAGCCAGCGAACGCGGCGCCGGCGCCCTCCTTCATGGTCGGTGTCAGCGAGACGGGCAGCACCATCAGCGCCATGAAGATGATCCAGAAGACCTCGCCGAAGGCACGCGGGAAGAGCGAGCTGAGCATGTTGCCGCCAAGCACGAGGAAGGCAGCGGCCGTGAGGAAGCACACGAGCATCTGCGCGGCGACCACAAGGTATCTGCCGATTCTACCCATGACCCACTCGCCGAGGTCACCGAAGGTCTTGACCGAGCGCGGCGCCTGGAGCATGGTCTTGGACACCACGACCGAGGCGTAGACGTTGGCGAAGCCCATGAAGATCATGGCGATGATGCCGAACAGCGGTGTGGCGCGCGCAAAGTTGGCCGGCATGCCGAGCGTGCCGATGCCGCAGACGCCGCAAAACAGGTTGAACGCGGCGATGGCATCCTCCTTGGTGAAGAGATAGTGACGGAAGCTCTTCATGGGACTTGGAGAAGGGCTGGTGTGGTGGTGTAGGTCGGGAGTGGTGGTGGTTGTGTCGGCGAGCGCTGGCAAATTGCGGACTGGGAACAGAACGCCGTGTGCAGGTTGGAGAGAATGTCACACCACACCTGCCACGGTGCTGGGGGCTCTGCTGTGATGGCGATAGTTGCTCAAACAGCTCGAACAAAAAGCGCAGCAGGGTGCTTTAGAATGGGAGAGGCGACCTGCTTTGACCGAGCGAGAGGAGGAGACCGAGAGGCGGAAGGCAAGACCGAGTTGAGTGAGTCGCGTGCATAGCCTCGAGAGGGGTGTAAGCTGCTAAGCGCCGGGCCTGGGATGAGCAGCTGATCTGCTGTTGCTGACGCACAACAATCTCCTGGCCAGTGCGCGCCTCACAGCCGCCCCGAAGATCGCATTTGGGTTGGTGCCCAGTGCTCTCTATGATTGTGGAGAATGATGGCTTTGTTGGCATCTGTCTATCGCTTGCATTATCCACGGGATCTGTGACAGAAGCAAGCTTGGAGCTGCCGTCTAAACAATCGCGCGTCCCAAGCAGCACGGCCAAATCGAGGCAATGGCTTCCTGGTTCTGTTTTTGCTGGGTGTCAGGCCAGCAGGAGCTCACAGCGTCCTCGGGATCCAGTTGCTCGTGGTAAATCAATACTTGCAGCTCCGCATGAGATTCGAGCGTGACGGCAACCCGCCCCGGCTCGCAGCGCGGTCGTTCCCATGGCCGTAAAGATCCGGAGCGAGGCGAATGAATCGGATGGACATGCGACAGAACCGCTCCAGCTGGCACGCGATGTGCACATGTCCTTCATCCTTTTCGGGATCTCGCGAGTCTGGCATTTTTGTGCCAGGATTTTCTTGCGTTTGTTTAGAGGCTTCTCTGCGTGCGGCAGGGCAGCCATGGCACTGGGCGTGGCAGGCGTGGCACGGGTTGCAAGTTGCAACGATTCTCGAGGCCAGAGCATGCGCGACTTGGAGCTGTCTTCTGTCTCCGCCGGTCTCAGGATGGCGACTGATTGAACTAACAAATGATCCACATGTCCAGGGGAAAAAGATCTGTCGCGTCTCGTTTTCGTACACAGCAATGCCCCGGCGCTGCCCGGGTCTGTCTCTCTGGATCTCTGGATCGGCGCAACTGAAACGCGCGGAGACGGAGCAGCATGCGCCTGTGCCGCGGCCATGTCTCACTCCAAACCAGAAAATGACTGGTCGCGCGTGGTGGCGAAAGCGTGCCTCTAATAAGGACCCCGCCAAGATGGCTACATGGATACCTTTGAGGTGCCGCGGTTCGATTAGGAGCTGCCGTGCCTTCACGCCAGCGGATTACGGCGCCTCGCTGTCAACAGGGCTGTCCACTCATGCGCGGAGGTGTCAACTGCAACTTGCAGTCCCACGAAGGCTTGGGATTCTTCTCTCCCTCAGGGTCATCCCACACATCCAGTAGGGTCTCCATGGGCCATGGAGTCCACGCCTTGGGCGGTCGGTGTTTGCGTGTATCTCACCTCCTTCGCCTTTCGAGGATTCCGGACAGTCGTGCCTTGCGGAACCCCGGAAGTTCAAGTGCAACTTCGAACGGGCGTTCGAAGTGGGCGACGCCGTTGAATTTCGGAGGGATCTGTTCCGAGGCGGACTTGTGCCACGGAAAGACGGAGCTGGATCTCGGTTTCTGAGCCAGTGCTTGCAGCACTGCTGCTGGCGCCACGGTGGCCACGGCAGTGTGGTGCCACAGATACGCACGAGGGTGATCCTTCAGGCCGGGCAGAAGCCACGGCTTTCGAGGAGGGTTGGAGATGATGCTGATGTTCCTACGTGACTATTGGTGGTTGATTTCTCTGTCTCTATACGCTGGTTGCCCCTTATCAGGGTGACGTGCTTCCTTTGTTTACGGCTTGACGTAGTAGAGCGCAGCCTGGTGCTCGGGCTCACAGAACGGGAAGACCGGGTCGTTCGGGCCCGGGGTCTGGTCCGTGAAGAGCTTCTTGCCCGACTTGTACGTCACGTACACGCCCAGCACCGTGCACACGACGAGCACGACCACGGCCGCCGCGCGCTCGTAGAGCGGCATCGTGTGGCCGAGCTTCTTCATGTAGAACACGATGGGCAGCAGGATGCAGCAGAACGTGTTGGCCGAGGCGCCGACAAAGTCGGACAGATCGATGAACTTGTCCTGGAGCACGACCGCGACGACCACGAGCACCACGACGATCGCGATGCGCAGCACCACGTACTTGAACACGGTCAGCGCGCCCTTGTACTCGGCCGCCTCGTCGTGGCTGTCGTCGCTATGGGCGGGCTTGTCGTGGATCGACTCGTCCTTAGGCGTGCCGCTCGCGCGGTACTCGAGCCCGGCGTGGTCGCCGTGGATACCGTCCTCCACGCTGCTGTTGGCCTCTTCGTCCGTGAGCAGCGCGTCGCTCTTGTGCATGCCCAGCACCACACGCTCGGCCAGGTAGCACGCCGGGTACAGCAGCACGGCGAACGCGATCGTGATGTGGAGCTGCATGAACAGGTACGCGATCACCGCGGCGCCAAAGTTGGCCTTCATGCCGAGGCTCGAGACGCCCGAGGCGTCCGGGAACACGTTGAAGAGCAGGTTGCCCGAGATTTGGCACCCGACAGCCGAGTACCCGGCCCACGCGAGCGCGATGAAGAGTAGCGTGATCACGACCATGGTCACGCCGACCACGTAGGGCATGCGCTCGGGCTGCTTGTGGTGGCGCTGCAGCGACGGGATCACGACCGCGGCGCCGTACGCGAGCGCGAGGTTGCCGAACGTCGTCACCACCTGCTCGAGCGACACGTCGGGCTTGGGCACGCTCGGGTGGCCGTCCATGCCGTGGAGCAGCATGCCCACACCGATGACGTCGGCCACGACCGTGCCCATGCAGCCAGCGAAGGCGGCGCCCACGCCCTCCTCCAGCGTCGGCGTCAGGCACACTGGGAGCACCATGAGCGCCATGAACACGATCCAGAAGGTCTGGCTGAACGCGTTCGGGAAGAGCGCGTCGAGCAGCGAGCCGCCGAGCACGAGGAACGCCGTGGGCGCGAGCAGGCAGATCGCCATCTGCGAGACCACGACCGCGTGGCGCCCAAACTTGCCCATGCACCAGTCGCCGAGGTCGCCGAACGTGCGCACCGACTTGGGCGCGATGAGCATGACCTTGGAGCACACGACCGAGGCGTAGACGTTGGCGAAGCCCATGAAGACCATGGCGAGCAGCCCGAAGACCGGGCCGGCGCGCGCATAGTTGGCCGGCATGCCGAGCGTACCGATGCCGCACACGCAGCAGAAGAGGTTGAACGCGACCATCGCGTCGTCCCGCGTGAACAGCAGGCGCCGCAGGTTCATCTTGGGAGGATGGCGAAGGCGAGGAGGTTGGAGGCGACTTGGCAAATGCGGAAATGAGGGGGAGGCCTGGCTGGCAGCGGATAATCGTGCTCAAGATCCGAGCCATCCAAGATCCCAGACCGAGAACCGGGTCGTCGAACCACCGCGCCAGAGAGCGTACTAAGCCTCCGCCACGGCACCTGGTGAGGCGACTGGCGGCCAACAAAACCACCGAGCGCGAGTTCTTGTGGCTGGCTGTCGCACGTGAAACAGCACACACGCGTGCGCGGACTGTGACGAGCCAGCCGCTGGTGCTACACTGTACACTAGAGGTGCAGTTGGAGGATCATGTGACGAGCAAGCGTACGCAGGTTTATTGACTATTTTCACCATGTCAAAATCAGGTGCAATCGGGAGAGGTGCCCAAGGTACAGTAGGTAGCATTGCACTAGGTTTAATTTATTTCATAACCTGCTTGTACCTGTCATCAATAGTTTGTGGCACCTGATAATTGGCTGCCGTCGAATCAAGATGATTGTGGAGAGCCGCTCCACACAATCATGTTGATAGGACGGCAGCGTGCGTGGCGCGGATGGTCGTCAGACCATCCCCCCTCGTTGGATCGTCGCGAGCGATACTGGCACCATGCAGGCTGCATGGGCCTTTCTTCTTGGTGCCTGCCGAACGGGCCATGCTGGAAGTCGCTTTGCTGCTGTATGAGGTTTATCTCTGCCCAGTAATAAGAGCGCGCTGCTCAAGCGAGAGCGGGCGTATGACACATCCATACTACCCGGCCCAGCGGCACACAAGACCCAGAGAACAGCAAAGACGAAATGGATGCAAAGCTTTTGTTCTTTTATCACGGACAGAGTACGAAAAAGCACAGCAGTCAGAAGAACCCGACTTTCTGCGTTCCACACTGGCGAGGTGATTATCTGCGTATTATCTTCATCCCGGTGGTTTCATCTGGTTTCGCAAATCGCAGCACCCGCCCGCATTGTACTCGATCTCTTGTAGGAACGCGACGACTTTGTCGCACTTCCGTTCCTTGGCAATCTCGGCCAGGCCGAGGCAAGACCGCAGCAACTCGGGATACCACGTGTGCACACGACGCAACACGTCGGCGTCGTTCGCACCTATCAAGAAAGTGACGATGCAACGAAAGTCCAACGCTGCACGGATCGCAGGGTTCGCCTCGAGCCAGTCGAGTTGGTCCTCGCTCACGGGACGTGTGATAGAACACGAAGGGTGCGAGTGGACACGCTCACACGCCTCCGCGTGGTGCTCGAGGAGCCAATGCGCGATCTCGCGCTTGTCGTACTGCACGGCCTCCTCGAGAAGCGTCGGTTCCACGGGCTACTCGACATTCTCTATCAGCCAGTGCAGAATTTCCAAGTTACCGACGCGGATCGCGGCGGCGCGTGCACCAGCAAAGCTAAGCAAACGTGCGGCCTCAACGGTGCTGGTTATATTACCATGACTGGCGTGCGTGTACCACTGGGCGGGTGTTGTCTCGCGGATGACCTCGAGCATTGGGAGATCGTGTTCAGACACGGCCTGGATAGCCCAGGAGAGTGGGGCCTGCACGTGACCGTACGGATCTTGAACGGGCGAGCGACCTCAGCGTTGTCGGCAGTGTGGACGCTCTCGTCGGCTCGGTGATCGCCAACAACCGCACGAACACGGTCTCCGAGGGCGAAGTCCCAGAACCCGCTTTCCAACACGGTGCTCCGCAACCTTGTGCTGCCGCGCGAGGCCAAGTCTCCGCTCAAGTGCCCATGGAGAACGGACGCGACGGTCAAGCCGACGTTAGTGCCCGACGATTTAGTCGAGTACGGGATTCCGCAGCGCGACTGGCAGGCGCGGCTGCTGTCCGAGGCGATCGAGCCACAACGCCTCCGCGTTGTTGTGAACGCCACGAACGCCAGCGAGAACGGGGCGGTACGAGGAGACGACCTGCCCATGCCCGCGGCGCGAGCCGCCAATCTGTACATGAACGGACTGCTGCTGATGAGCAACTTTCTCCCCATCAATAGCTTGGCGTCGTACTTCACGAGAAGCTTCCCGAACGTGACGATCCCGTTGAACCTGTCGAGTAGCGCCGTCGAATCGGCGGCCCTGATGGCTGGTGCGCTGCCACCGCCAAGTGTCGCGGCCGATGAGAAGACCCAGCGCGCGTGGTTTCTAAACCAGTCGCAGGTGCTGCTCTCGCGCGTCGTCAAGTTTTCAGGGCCAATCCAACAGAACGACCTCGGGCTCGAGTTCTCGCACGTTCAGATCGCGCCGTCGATCGTCGTCGACGCTGTAACCTTCGAGTTGGAAACGGACCCGGCGCTGCTCGGCCAACTTGACTCGTCGACGAATAACCGCACGCGTGTGACGACCATTGACCGGTCTCAGTGTGGCCCATGGCCGGCGCTGTGTCAACTGCCCAAGCACCACTTCAGCGACGACGAACACCTGTACGATCCACAGATGCAGGTGCAAGCGTTTGCTATGTGTGTCGATGACAAGGGCGACGAGACGCTACGTGTGAGCGCCACGTTCATGGACGGCGACGAGCGTCCTCCAACGAGCGTGTATCCTAACTGCACACACACGTCCAACTCGTCCCTGCTGGTCGTGAGCGTCGCTAAGCGGCTCACTGCCGATTCACTCGTGCTGCCGTCGCGCGGTCAGCAAGCCACGGCGACGAACCTTCGCAAGCTCTACTCGTTCACAGTGGGCCGGCTCGCGTGGCAGTTGGAAAATCTCTCTGCTGTGTTCAACGCCACGTGCGCCACTCCAAGTAAAGTATGCCATGGTCTGAACGTGGGGCTATCGGAAGCCACAGACACTCCCGGGTCCTCGGCACGACCCACTCAGCGACTCGTCGTGAGCTACGACGCCTTACCCTTAGCGTACCTCTCCGAGCCCAACTATCAATATGTGTACGGGGTAGGAAATGGCAAGCAGCGGTCGCTGCCACTCGTGCGCATCCACGAGCCACCGCCGTCTCGAGAGAGAGACACCCGCGAGTACGATCTCCTCGCTGGCGACATCCTCTTTCCGCACAATATTCAGGACATCCAGTGGCAGCAGACCGGGCTGTGGACATCATGCGAAGCTGTGATGGAAGACCGTCTGCAGCTCGTCGTCGAGAATCACATGTACATAGAACAAAGCCTACAACCAACAAGCACCGCCGCCACCTTCTTCCTCCTACAAAACGCTCTCGTCAAGGACATCATCTCACTCGACGCCACACGCACCTCGCTCAAGTTTGACGGCAACCAACAAGACATCGCCGTGCGCGTCTCCGTGCCGGCGTTAAACGCGTGGCTCACGCTCGCAGGCTGTGCAGTAGTCGTTGTGTGTTGCCTGGCGGTGGTCGTGTGGTCGAGTGTGCTACGACGGCAGTCTCGGGCGGACGCGCTGCGGTCGATCACGGCGCCGCACGCGATCGCGCGCGTGTTGCTGGACGAGCAGCGCTTCCCGCCGCTGCTGCTCGAGCTGCACGCCGTAAGCGCAGGCGTAACCGTCGTCGACGCCGACGTCTCGCGGCTGCGCGTCGAGTCGGTGGTGCTAACGCAGCCGGCGTCTGCGGTGTCCTCCTTGCAGCGCCGCACGTCGGTTGTATCTCAGCTCTGAGATGAGCTGGTCACGACCGTCTCACCTTTTTTTGATAAAATGCAACGACCTCTATTGGAGCCCTTTACAGTACCATCCTCTCATCCATTGTGTTCGACGGCGCAATCACAAAGGGTATAACAACATGGCGAGCGTCGCCGAGTCGCTCTTCGCCGACGACGCGCGCGGCCGCCGCAAGAAGAAGAAGCGCGGCGCGTCGTCCAAGCAGATCGATGCGGTGGTCTCCGCCAGTGAAGGAAGCGGCGCAGTCGGCGACTGGCAGCCGTTCACGTCGCCCGACGGGCGCACGTACTACTACAACCAGGTGCGCTTTCTTACTCCCGAAGGACCGCAGCGTCTCGGGAGTCGCGCTCATGGAATCGTGTGGATCGTCTTCTTAGGTGACCCGCGAGAGCCGCTGGAAGCTGCCGCGCGCGCTGCGCGAGGCGCCGGGCCACATGAAGGACAACACCGGAGGGGTAGGAGGGAAGGACGAAATGGCCGCGTCGACGCGGCCCTCGAAAGCGGCGAGCGAAGCGGCTCCTGCGCAGGCCCAGCCGACGCCCACCAAGCCGAAAGAGAGCGGGCAGGCCAAGGAGAACGGTGGTAAGCCCATCAGTGCGCGTGGGGACATTGTCGCGCGCCTGCAGGCATCGTTGGCCGGGCGCATCAACCCCATGGGCGGCGCCGGCGGCCCGCCGCCGATGATCCAGATCCCGCGCGGACCGGTAACTGAGTCGGCCACCTCGAGCAGCGCTGATGCAGGTGGCGACGGCATCTTCTCGTCGTCGTCGTCCGCGGGTGTGTTTGGCGGTGAGGCGCCCGAGGGGGAGTTCGATGCAGAGACCGCGGGCATGACGCCGGCCGAGCGCCTGCGGTTCATTCGCCGCAAGCGCCAAGAGTCCATGTTCAAAAAGGAGAAGATCGTCGAGCAGGACGACTTTATGAAGGAGTTTGCGCGGAATATGGAGAAGAAAGAGGCCGAGCGCGTCCAGCGCATGACGCCCGAGGATATCGCGCGCGAGAAGAAAGAGGCTGAGCGCAAGAAGAAAGAGGCCGAGTCGAAGAAGAAGCGAGAGGCGGAACAGGAGCAGGAGCGCGAGCGGAAGCAGCAGCGTGAGGAAGAGCAGCGACGTCGGCGCGAAGAAGAGAAGAAGTCAAAGGCCGAGGCTGAGGCTAAGCGGGAGCGGGAGGAGCAGCGACTCCGAGAGGAAGCGGAGCAGCGAGAGGAGCAAGCCAGGCGTGCGAGGGAACAAGAAAAAGCGGCTCAACAAGAGAAGGAAGATCAGGAGAAGCTGCAAGAGCGGCGCCGGGACAGTGACTCTATCCCCGATCTCGTGCGGCAGCGCAGTCGCGCAACCAGCAGCAGCTCGGCTGTAAGTGCGTCGATCTCGCTATTTGGTGAGAGCAGCGGCGGCCACGACGACGCGATTAAGTCGAGCGAGACCAAGGCGAGGCGACGCACGCGGTCCACGGGCTCCAAGACCTTTGCGGCCGAGGCCGTGGAGTACAGCGAGACGCATCAGTCGCGGCCGTCCAGTCGGCGTAGCGTGAAGCATGCCGACGAACAGCAACAGGACGACTCAACGGTGGAGGCGGAGACTCCTCCAACGACCTCTTCGAGCTCACCTTTCCACGGAGAAGATGGCTCAAATCCAACCGATGGTGTGACGGAGTCACTGGAGGGTGTTCAGCTAGGTGCGACGCAGGAGGAAGAGGAAGAGACCCCAGAGGAGCGGGCGGCGAGGAGAGAGAGGCGGCGAAAGAAGAAGGAGCGGCGGCGCCGGGAAGAGGCTGCGGCCGAAGCTGCCGCTGAACAAGCCGCCGAACAGACCTCGGCGTCTCCGCCATCGTCAACGAACAGCGCGGCGTCTCCGCACTACCAGTGCGCCGCATGTGTCCATGGAGCAACGCACGCCGGCCACGTGCCTCCACCTCCATCGTCCTACCACCATCCTCACCACCCGCCCCCGCCAGAAGCTGGCCAATATGCCCACGGGGCCTACCCGTACTACCCACACGGGTACCCGCCGCCACCGCCACCGTTCTACCCTCCACCCATGTACGGCTACGGCGCGCCACCGCCGTTCATGCCCATGTACGCGCCACCACCGCCTCCGCCTCCGATGATGTTCCCGCCAGGCATGGTTCAGATGCCCATGATGATGCCGCCGCTCTCGGGTGGTGGTATAGTGATGGCCATGGGCGACGGCGGCGCGAACGGCGCGATCATCGCCAACTCACCTTACGCGGCGTACCTGCCGCCGGTGCTGTCGCGATGCGAGAGCTGCCGCGGCCGCGGCGTCGGACTGGCTGAGAAGAACGGGCTCTGCGCGCACTGCAACCGCCTGCGGCTCGACTTCATCGTGGCGTCCGCGCAGATCAAGCGGCGCTGTGCGGACTGCGGAGGTTGGGGGCTCGGGCTCGTGCAGAGCGATGGAAGATGCGCGCACTGCACGCGCGTGGCCGCCGCCAGAGCCAACATGGCGGTAAAGACGTCAACGAAGACAACGTCGTCCGCTCCAGCAGTGGATTGGGACGCGTCTTCGTCAGACGGCGATGGCAACGACGACTCGGACTGGGACGAATGATCGTGATCCCCCAGTGCCACACACACGAAAGTACAACCATCTACGAGCGAGGGTGAGGACATCTACTGAGCCTAATATACAAAACCAATCAACCTACCGAGGAAGCCCCTCCGTTAGATACTGAGCTCTTGGCCGTCAAACGGCGAGACAGTCTCGTCCGAGTCGCGCTGGAGGGAGTGGTGGGGGTCCAGCAGCGGCGTGGCCTCGCCCAGCTCCGCGCGGCCCGCGTGCCTGGGCGGCGGCGCAGCCTGCTTCTTCACGGTCATCATGAACATCACGAACGCGCCGGGCACGATCTCTGGGATCGTGTAAAAGAGCCACGGGTTCGAGCGGTGCGGGTCAAAGACCTCGATCGCCGGCGTCGCGATCACCAGCAGCAGGCTGCGCGCGAAGAAAATGAGCGCCGACACGGCGCCGAGCCACGTGACACGCCAGGCGATGCTGGTCGCGAGCGCCGAGAACTCGATCTTGAGCAGCACCTGCCGCAGCTTGTAGGCGCAGCGCGCGAGCATGATGGCGAGCAAGAAGAAAAACAGCGCGACCACGGCATAGTCGGCCTGGAAGATGAAGCTCTCTTCGTGCGGGAACAGCGTCTTGAGCACGAGCAGCACGAATTCGAGCAGGTAGATCCAGACGTTCGCGACCACAAAGATCTTGCGCGCGCGCAGCTGCTGCTGCGTCGACGTGCGCGTGTACTCGGCGATGACCGACTGGTTGGCCGCGATGCGCGCGAGCGGCTTCTCGGCGCGCTGCGCGAGCTGGAGCACGTCCTCCCAGAAGCGCAGCAGCAGCGTGAACGCCGAGAAGTAGAGCAGCGTCGCGAGCTTGCCGAACGACGTGACGCTGAGCACGTACATGTCGATCGAGGTCGGCAGCAGCGGCACCGTGATGATCGTGTGCTCGTACTGGTAGTCGGGCGCGGCGCCCTCGACCCACTCGAACGCGTGCATCTCGCTGAGCAGGAGCCAGCCGATGCGGCAGAGGTACGAGAAGCTCAGGAACGTGGGGAACCACTTCATGCGCTTGACCGGCAGCAGGTGCGTGGCGTGGCCGTGCTCGCCCAGGCGCCCGCGCTGGAAGCTCACGGACACGGTGTAGGCCAGCGCGAGCGCGTAGCAGTAGACCGAGGAGGCCGCGGGCGACTGCGTGTGGAAGCAGTGGCCCTCGCCGAAGACGCAGATCTTGGTGAGGAAGTCCATGGGGCTGCCGATGGAAGAGAAAGAGAGAGAGAGATGACGCGAAGGAAACAGAAAGGAGGAGGAGGCGCCGGGCGAGTGCTTCTTCTGAGACCTCCCTCCTCTTTGTATCCCCTCGAAATGGCAGAGAGCGGAACAATCGCCTTTACCGTAAAGGTAAATTTCCGCTCACACCGTAACTATACGGTAATCTATGGAGTACCGAACGGTAATTTATTGGCTGTAAATTTCGTATTCTCCTCGCAGTAGGCGTCTATAAAAGTAAATACATGCATTCAGAGAGTACGCTTTTGGTAAATACGCCCTCGCGCTTCTTCCGGGAATCTTGAAGCGTCACCTTCCCATCGTACGGTACGCGAGGGGGGAGTCCATGGTCTCTCTCTCTCTGAGAGAGAGACTCTCTCTCTCTATCGCTCGCTCGCTCTCCCTCTCGTGTCCGGCCTCGCGTGGCTGATTCATCTCCACTGGCTCCAGCGGGCAGCGCCGATGGACGCGTTCGTGCTGGTCAAGACGCTGCGCGCGGCCATCTACGGCAAAGTGGCACTCGTGCGGCACCGCGCGAGCGGCGTCGTGTACGCCGTCAAGGTCATGAGCCTCACGCACATGGACGCGCAGCGCGCGGTCGCCGGCCCCGTGGTCTCCGAGGACGGCAACACGGAGCTGCGCGTGCTGCGGCGGCTCTCCGGCACGCGCATCACAACGACCACAGACGGCGGGAGGAGGACGGAGGAGGCGGGCGTAGACGAACGGAGCAGCGCCGGCGGCGTGGACCGCGGTAGCGCGAGCGCGCACCCGACGTGGGACGCGGTCGCGGGCCGCTCGAACGCGCGCACGCCCGTGGACCACCACCACGTGCTCACGCTCCACGCTGACTTTGTGGACGCGCGCGCGAACGCGCGGTGCCTCGTCTTCGACTACTGCCCGTACGGCGAGCTCTACGACCAGCTCCAGAAGGCGCCGCACAAGACGCTCGCGCTCGCGACCACGCGCACGTACTTTGCGCAGATCGCGACGGCCGTGCGCTTTGTGCACGCGATGAACATCGCGCACCGCGACCTCTCGCTCGAGAACGTGCTCGTGGACGCGAACCGCCAGTGCCGGCTCGGCGACTTTGGGCTCGCGTGCGAGTACGGCACCATGTGCAGCGGCCGGGTGGGCAAGGCGTTCTACATGGCGCCCGAGGTGTACGACTGGCAGCCGGACGAGTTCTACAACGGTCTCCAGGCGGACATGTGGTCGCTCGGGATCATTTTGTTTATCCTTGCGACGGGCGCACCACCGTTTGAGGCCGCCCATGAGATCGACGCGCGATTCCGCGTGGTCAAGGCCAAGGGCATCCGTGAGCTTCTGGCGGTGTGGAAGCTGGACGAGAAGCTGCCGTACCAGATCTGCGATCTGCTAGAGATGCTGCTGCGCGTGGACCCGGACGACCGCGCGGACATCGAAGGCGTCTGCGCACATCCGTGGCTCCAGGGCACCGTCGACGCACTGGATGACACCACTCTCTGGGGGGCCTCGTTTCCGTCTGCACGAAGTGGGCGAGTTGGTGGCCCGGGTGTGGACGGCGAAGTCGACAAGAGCTCGGACGAGGAGTTTGATGAGCCAAGCGAACCGCAAGAGGAAGTCGATGTCGAGGCAGCGTGCCACGCTGGTAGTAGTGGTGGTATTAACAAGAAGCGGCAACGGAAACGCATCAAGATCTCGATTGAGGACAGCTTGATGGTGCCCAGCGCACCGTCCACCGGCCGTGTAGCTGGGTTCTTTGGCGGACCGTTTGCCAGCGACGAGGTCATGATGCGGATAGGCCTTCCGCCGACGCTGCGCCACGAGCACTTCCACTCGGAGTCGTCCCCGGATGGAACCGACCGCCGCGCCGTTCAGCCAAAGACATCACCGATCGCGTGGCCCAGAATCGGTACAAAATCGGCGCTGCGCAGTCTCTTCCAGCCATCAAGAGACGTCACGGACGGCTCCAACGACGAGGAAGAGATATTGGATGATCAGTACGAGTCAAAGAAGTCGTATAGCGTGTCTACGGCGCACGAACCAAGCAGACGTCGACCTCGCCTGGATTCATCGTCGTCGTGCTCATCGACGTCGTCGGAGACGAATCAGCAAACGGCTACTTCAGTCGCCGGTGATTCACAACGCGAGCCGTCCAAGCTGTCGACGGCCCATGATGCGCCCGCCCATAGGTGCCGCTTTTGTCTTGAATGGGTACATGCCGACAGATGTACTAAGAGAGTGACGCTGCCCTCGCGAGAGGACTCGAGCGGTGTCCGGGAATGCCGCTCGAAGACGCGACGGGTCTGCGATTCGTGCTTCTCGGTCGTCTCGGCGGCGCTTGTGAGCAGCCACGATAGCGATGCAGCTGCCGACGAGGCACGGTGGCTCTACAGCGCCAAGCGCCACGCACCGCAAGCCGCGTGAACCAATGCTGCAGTATGTGTGTGTTCGAGTGTCGTTGGGTCAATGAACTGTTGCAAGTGATAGCGTATCCAAACGCGCACACATGAGCGTTTCATTTTGTTCAGAGGCGCTAAGTGTTCAACGCCTGCATAAGGCGTGATCCAGAGGATCCGATCTAGACCACGTCACCACGGGGCTTGTTCCAGACCCATTTGTTGCCAGAGTACTTGATGCCGTCCTCCACGGGGCAGCCGCCATGGAGGCTCATCGGGTCCGCCGCGCCGTTGGGCAACATGCTGTAAAACACGATGACCTTGCGCTTCTTCGGAGGCACCTTGAGGCCCACCGTGCAGTCCTTCATTGAGCTCGGCGGCGGCAGCCCACCAGCACGCGGGAAGATCGTGTGGCCACCCTTGGCAACGTCCGACATGTACCAAAAGACCGTGATCATGCGGTTCTTGTGGCCGTATTCGATGGTTTTGAGCAGCTCCGGGTTGTTCTGGTGGCGCTCGGCCGAGAAGATGTCGAGGTGGTGGTCGTACTTCTGGGTCTTCTCGTAGCGAAGCACCTGGACAAACTCCTGGTGGGTCTTGGGCACCTTGACGAGGTCGGCGGTGCGGCGATCAATGTTCTGCACCATCTCGTGGGCCGTGGACGGCAAGAAGTAGGTGGTGCTGGTGCGCCAGTCGGTCGCCGGTCGGTTCTCGTCGCCATCGTTGTGCGTGACGCCCGAGGGCTTGAGATACGGCAATGACAGCTCCATGATGATGTCGATCTCCTCGTCCTTCAAGAACTCTTCAATGCCAAACACAAGCGGGGTCATGCTAAGCGTCTCCATTTCGACGTCGCCCTTGCCATACACATCCTTCACAATGCCTAGTGAGCAAAGGAGAATAGAGTCAGCTCAATGCCTAAGGTTGCCGAAAGGATGCGTGGATCCAAAACATACGCTTGTGGCCAACCTTGACACCCGGCCAGATGAACTGGCCGCCCTCAAAGAGGAACACGACGCGGTTCGTCAGCGCGCTGAGCTTGGTCTCCAGGCGCTCGCCGTCGGGCGTGAAGAACGCGTACGGCTGTTTGTACTTGATGGCGTGCTCATCGTCCGGGCGAAAGAGGTCGACCAGTCCCTCCACCTCGAGGCGGAACGCCGTCAGGTCGATCGCGCTCTCGCCTGTGCGGTTCGCCGTCATACCGTCCTTGAACACCGTGATCGAGAGCCTGCTCCGCACGCGCACGCACACATCTCGTAGCGTTAGCATTTTCTATAGATCCGCGAGCCCACACCAAGCGCTTAGTAATAAAACGTACGTGTCGAGGGGCGTCGTCTCGATGCAGAGCACGTGGAAACCCTTGACGGGCATCACGTCCGTGAGGTGCGGGAGCGCGTCGCGGCAGTCGACGCCGCGGCTCGCGCCCGGCGCCGTTGCGCGCCCGAGCAGCAAGTCCACTTTGAGCTGCAGCTCCGCCGGGTCCTGCAGCGCGACGAGCACGACGCCCAGCAGCAGCACGGCGAGCCCGAGCCACGGCGGCGACTGCGACTCGGCCGCCTTTGGCGGGTGCGCGCTCTTTGGCGACGTCGTCTTCTCCGCGGCGGCTGCGGCCTCCTTGGCAGCTGCGGCCTCCTTGGCAGGCGCCTTGGCCGCCTTGTCGCGCGAAGCCACGGCCTTGGCCATCGTCAGTCTCCTTGTGAGCTAAGCGGCGAGATCGTCAATGTCGCCGAGGAGGGGCGGCGATGGAGAGCTCCTTTCCCCCCGGCTGGGCATAAACATGATACCTCGCGATAGTGGCATGATGGCCAGTGCAGCGTACCTTCGTGCAACATTCGCAAATGCACACAATGACCAAAGCGGCGACGAGCTCGAAGATGCGCCCGGTCGCGGGTCGGCGTTGCGGGCGACCGCCGCACCGGCCGACGCGCTGCGCGTGACAAGTGACGACGGATGGCCACCTCCGCGCGGTTACGCGCTGTTCGGTCCTCCCGTGGTGATCGTGCGCGAGTTCTAAGCAGCGTCAAGTGAGACTACTCCTCGGGAGCGATGGACCCGAACGGCAAGCGACCAGGCGATCGGGCGATGATGTTCAAGGGCGACAAGAGAGTGTGGGTCGCTTCAACTGCCGGACGCGAGGTTCATAGAGAAGAAGGATCTCCACCCAGCGCCGTGTCGCCCATAGCCGTCCCTGTCGGCCCAAGCGCCCCAAAAGAAACCAACTGACCCGATGCTGAGTGAGGCCTCGGCATGGGCGCTGCTTCGGCAGCACTGCAGTTCGATGGGCGCTGGCGCCCAATGGTAGGCATAGACTTCTTCCACCGCGCGGCGGGTACGCCGTTGGCGCGCGTCTTCGACTGGCGCTTGATGTGGCGCGGGCCGTGAGCTGCTGCCGTGGGTTTGAGCCAGCGACGCACCAGCACTTTTGGCGCCGCGTGGCGCAGTCGCTGTGGTCGCATCCAACAGAACAGGAGCTGGTGCGCTCGTTCGCATTCACTTCGACCACGTTTACTCGCGTGGGGATCAAGTGGGTACCACGCTCGCCAGCTGACGACTCGTTCTGGGAGGGCTTTTTCCACGGCACGCGCAGCGGTGACGCCACGCTGAGTTCGATATTGGAGACGCTGCGTCCGCACCTGGTGTGCGATGCGGTCCCGCCGCTTCAAGTGTCGCTGTCGCGCTGTCGAAGTGGACGAGTACCAGGTGTTCGGGGCGACGATTATGAACTCAACAGGATAATTGGCTATCAAAGCATCGTGATGACCGACGCTTTGGAAAGGATGTTGCGAGCAGCAGCACCGACTAATCCGAGGCGTCTGGGATCCTCCGCGACGTCTGTGAGGCTCGTGGTTGAATTCCAGGTCGACAACAATCCCAACTTGGCACGCGAAACACTCGATCTCTTGGCGCAAGTGCGTACTCCGACGTGTCCGCATCTGCGGTTTACGATCGATCGGGTCGCTGTCCAGCTCGCACCGCCGGTAGCGCCCCGAGCCGCTGCACTGAGTGCTCGTAATCTTCGTGCGCTGGTGACCCGTGTTCGTCCATTAGGGGACTTCATGCGGACATTAGTTGTACACAACGGTCGCTCAGCGCCGTACGTGCGCAGTGTCTCAGTGCTCGAATGCAGCTACAGCGACTATCGACTTGTCGGAGCGGTTCTCTCGGCCGTGGCCTTGGCGTCCGTGCCTGACGAGGAGCTCCGTTGCAGCGGTCTGTTCGACTCAGAGCGGTCGAACGATCAGCTTTTGCGCATGGGATGGCTTGCGTACGTGCTCCACCGCCGCCAGGGACCACCGTTGGTGGTATCGCTTGTAGCTGGTGGAGCTCTAGCGACTGCGGAAGAGCGAGAGTACCTGCATCAGCTCCAAGCCAACGGCACACCACTTCGGGACGTGGTCGGAGAAGCACTACGACTGCGATTTGGTGGCGACGATAACAAGGTGGCGGCGCTGAACGTCGAGTGTCTTCCCATGGGATCGAGGGTGCGGCTGGCGCGAGGGACACGACTGTATGTGGAGCCAATGCACGTTGGTGATGAGTTTGTGGCTGTGACAATGGACTCTGCAGCTGGTGGTGGAGATGATGATGGTGGCGACGAAGTCGATCTGGTTGCTCATCTGGTCGACAATGGTGGTTCCGTGGGCATCGTGTAAGGAGGGTACGGTCTCGTCTGGGCCGACGAACGTTGCGTGGTCGCGTGGCATCGGCTCGACGGCGACGTTATCATGTCTGAAAACAGTTCGGATCATCGCGGAGACCGCGACGCGGATGATCCGAGTCTCGCACTGTTGTCGCTCGAGGTCAACTTCAAGTCGGCCCTTGTGGATTTGCCGTTTGACCGATTTCCGTTGATTCACCGCGTGTCGACGATGCTGCCATATTTCACGTGCGAGAAACTCCAGACGTTGGCGCTGGACCGCGTGGTCGTGACGCACGACGATCTCACTCAGATTCTCGACAGCTTCCCGCGGCTCTACACTTTGACACTCGATCGGTGCGTGATCGAGAGCCTCGCTCCGCTAGCGGACGCGTACCGGGATATTACTAGGCTTGGTCGTCGAGCGCATGTCGCTGTGCTCTCTCTCCACTCTGCCCGGGACATCAGTACGCGCGACAAGATGCTGGCATTTGGAAGGGTCCGAAAGAGTCCGCTAGTGCCTGAAGTCCAAGTGGTCGAGCGCGACGATGACCGCGCGGTCGCGTGGATGGTGCCGCTGCTTGATGCGCTCGAGGATGGTGCCACACGTGGCGTACTGCGGTCACTGCATGCAGATCTCTTGGGTATGAATGAGGCAAACCAACGCGTTGTGATCGCGCGATTGGCGCACGCGATCGGGGCGTCGTCGACACGCTCGCTCGCGCGCCTCCACGTGGGGTGCTCCCCGCAGTGTTGATTGCCGCGTGCGCCGTGCAGCTCCGACCGCTGCGTGGCGCGGTGCTGCGCGACACACCGCGCGTGCGCCGCGCCACTTTGAGTGTGCTGCTCGCGTGTGGCTGTGCGGCGCCCGCGATCGTGCGCATGGTGCTGGCGTGGTGCGAAGGCAGCGTGGTGCGCACTATCACGTGGTCGACGCCTAATTGAGAAGCTGCTGTCGCACGGAGAAGGGCAACAGGGCGACAGAGTCTAGAAACTTCGTTGTTCTAAAAAGGTTTCTTCCAAAAGTTCAGTGCTCGATCTATTTGTTTGGGACGGATCAGTCACGGTTCACTCCGCTGTCGCTCACAAGCTCGATAGTCGTCGGTTTATACTTCGTGCATGAACTGCATCAGGTGCTGGTGCAAGAGATCGATGTCCTCTGCATTCGGTCCACGATTGGGACCGTTGCGACGCACTCGGATGATCTGGGACTGCTGGCGAGCTCCACCTTGGACTCGCAGGAACTGCCAATCGCGAAGATTGGTCACGATCGCGCGCATCAACCGCGTCTGGCTAGTCTGAGCAATCGCACCCGCGTACACGAAGGCTTGCTCTCTGGCCTGGCCGAAGGAATAGTTCGTACTTGAGCGGGAAAATTTCTTCAGCTCGACGACACAGAACGGCACGCCGTCGAGCATGACGACGAACTCGCATCTTCCGTTAAGGATCAGTTCGAGCTGCCCATTCACCGTGATGTGGACCGTGGGAATTGTGAACGCGTGCTGAACGGTGAATGTACCGCGGGGCTGAACACCTTCAACGCCGAGCCAAATGAAGTCATTGAGCGACCCGAGTGCTGGGAGGATGTAGGCTTGGAGGAAGACTGCAATGCGCGCCTCGGGGCCACGCAGTGGCTGCTTGTGAAGATCAAGCATGGTAATAAGCGCGTTGGATAGTCCTACCATCAGATCCGGGGACACATGGTCCATAACTCCAACACGCGCTCGGGGCCACGGTTGTAAGGCATGGTTGTGCATGGGTTCAAACATGCGGAGAGCTCGGACGATATTTCCGACGGAGATGCGCATTTGATTGGGGTGTGCGGGCCGATTCAAACGTCGAAGGAGGCGCTGCTGGGCTGGGTTCAAGACGGCCGGGAACAGGTTGCGGTTCGCGGGCGTGGCCAGAGCGCGGAGAAGCTGCTGCACACGTCTGGTGATGCGTACGGCCCGATCGGCGCGAATCCCGCCGGAGAGCGTGGTCGTCCAGTTCACGAACATGCCTTGAAGCGCGTCCGCCATGACGGTGTTCGCAAGAGTGTGGTTCGCGCTGGAGGCGGAGCTGTGAGGCGTGTTGTGCTAGCGATGGACTGGCGAAGCACTTGGTTTGTATTCACACTGCGCGTGCATGGCAACGGAGAACGCGCCCAGGGCGCCCCATTCATGCTCCGCTTGGTGTTCTCTCGTCGTGAGTTGAGCCCACGACTGAAATGGACATAATCCCCGCATAGGTAAACGAAAGGTTAACCTCACGGACCTCTGACAAAGTATTTGTATTCTTCGTTCACTAAAAATGTATAAATACCTTCAATAGACTTGTAAAGACATTATAATATTCTATAGGACAAATATAGAGCTATATTTACATAAATATACTTTTTTTTTGCGGGTTTGACTTGACTGTGAAAGCACACCTCGAGAGTGCCAAATCGAAAATGGCGTCGCGGGACGACTTCATCGCGCAGCTCATCGCGGCGCTGCAGGAGAACGAGGCGCTCGCGGACGCGTCTCTGGACGGCGCCGCGTCTCCGGATCCGGAATCCGGCTCGCTCTTCGCTCAGCGCGTCCCAGAGCCGGCGCCGCACGGCTCCAGCGCGGCGGACGCGCTCGCGGCGCAGGCGTATGACGCGCTCCAGTTCGACTTCCCGGTCGTCAGCGACGCGCAGCTCGCGGCGCTCGCGGCCACGTACCACGCGGTCACCGAGCGGCGCGCGGCGCTTTCCGTGGCACGTCGCTTCCCGCTGACGCGCAAGATGGTCGAGGGCCTCGAGTACCTGAACGACTCGATGAACAAGCGCCGCGGCACCGAGGCGAGCGCGCTGCTCGCGGCCGCGGTGCTCGTGCTGGTGCCGCGATTCTGCGCGACGAGTCCGGAGAGCGACGCGGTCAGTTCGGCGCTTCTCGCGGAGCTGCGCACGCCGCCGCCGCTGGCGCCAATGGCTACGCCAGCGGAGCAACAATCGCGAATGGACCAGTACGCCAAGCACGCGCGTACGGGGACGACGCCGAGTGCCGAGCAAGAGGTGGCATTCAGTGACGGGTTTGTCGAAGTGTACGCTGCGGAGGAAGACCCGGACGACCTCAGCCTTGTGTACGAAGGTAGCGTGCCGACGCCACAAGCACCGCCCGTGGCGTCGGGATCTAGTGCCGAGACCGCGACCGCCACGGAGGCCGCATCGTCGCGACGACGCAGCGACCAGCTCCGCTTCCTGGCCGGGAATACATACTCGACGTGCTTCTCGCTGATTCCGAGTGACAAGTGGCTCGAGTGGGAGATCGACGACGCGCTGTGCGATCTCTCGCGGGCGCTTCTAGAGACGGAGGACGAGTCCGAAGACGGCGCCGAGGGCCAGCGCGTGTTTGGCCTCGACGGCGAGTGGCAGCGCTACCTGTTTGTGCTGCGAGACCAGCTGCTACGGTTCTCCGACTCGAGCGACGCGTGTGCCGGCGGTCTCGCGAAGCTCAAGTCGCTCGTGGTGGAGCCAGCAAGCTCAGTCCCGACTAGCATTGACACGGCACCGAGCGACCCATTCTTCTCGTTTGCGAAGCCATCGAGCACCACACCAGCGCCTACGACAAGCAAAGCTGACACCCAGAAGCTGCGCCTCGTTTTTCGCATGTTTGCCGAGCTCGCGGTCTCCAAGGAGTTCAACTCGCCGACGGCGCGCAAGTCACAGTATGCGCTGGCGGTTACGTGCCAGCAGGTCTTCCCCACCATACTGCGCGAACTGCAGGCGCTCGCGAAGCAAGTGGCCCAGCCTAGCTTCGAGGCCGACCACAGCGACTTTGTGATTGTGCTGCTGCAGCTGTTGCACTTTGTGTTGGACGCCGCCGGCGCGACGGCGGCGAGCCACCAGCTGACGGTTGACAAACTGCAGGACAGCGGCCTGCTGCGCGCGTGGCTCGCGTTCCTACCGTCGACGGATGATGGGACGCACGACTGGCCGTGGCTCGCCCCGCTGCTGCGCCTGCTCGGTGAGAGCGCGCTGTGGAACGCTGAGTTTGCTGCGTACGTGCACCGCGTGCCCAAGGTTACCAAGCTTCTGGAGGCTGCGCTGCGCGACAACTCTCGGCTCTCGTGCGAGTCGCTGCTGCTCTTGATCGCGGCTCACCAGCAGAATGTACCACTCGCGAAAACCTCTCCAGCGGCACTCTGGCAGTGGTTCGCGTCGGAACATATTTTCCCGAGCGCGTGTGGCTCGTTCATCGAGTCGATGGAGCAGGTAAGTTGGAGGACGGAGCCATTCTCGGTGATCAAGGCGTGGTGAACTGACGGGCTTTCTGTGCCTATCTGCCTTCTAGATGTCAAACGCTCTCTTCCTGTTGGATGCACTCGCCAAGGCGATTACGACGCTGCGGGCGCCACTCGCGAACGAGCTCCGATCGAGTCTGCAGTCGATCTACAGCACACGGTTCCCAACGGCGTTCCAGTACCCGAACTTCGCCGTGCCGACGCTAGAGACCGATGCAGTGGAGTCGTCGTTAAACAAAGATGAACCGGAGCCGCCGCCACGGGAGGATGGACGAGTGGAAGAAGAGAAGCATGAGGAACAAGAGGAGCGGGGTCGCGCCGAGGCGCTTCAGTTCATGGCGCTCCGGAATCGCCTGCGCCAGTGCGCCAAAACAATCTTGCTCTCCCGCGTCGCGGGCTTCTCGTCCTCCAAGCTGGATTAGATAGAGATAGATAGCAGGCACAAAGCGGACATTTTCACCATAGAGACTGTCAACGTGTATCGTATGACTTGGACGTAGTTCTTCCATCCAGCAAGCGGATGTGCAGTTGCAGAGGAGGGGTATGGGACTGCTGTACAGGTGGCGTTGGTTCGCACCTCTTACTTGGCGTCGTCTTGTTCGTCTTTCTGTCGCTTCATCAACTCGAGCTCGCCTTGTTCTTCCGCGAACTGGCGTGCGCTGACGGGCGAGCGCGACCAGTACTCTCGGTACAACTGGCGTCTCGCGCGGAAGTAGTAGGTCCGGCGGATCTCGTCCTTCTCGACCATGTCGCCCACGACTTTGTTGACCGCGAGTTCCACGGCCCCGGTGGCGACTTCCGTAGCGAGGTCGGAGCGCAGGCCCAGCTGGCGTCGCTCCGCCTTCGTCGATGCAGAGTCCATGGTAGTTGGATGAGCGATGGCAGCAAACGCGAGGATGGAGGTCATGGCCACCACGGCCACGCGAATGTGAAGCAGAAAGAGGCACATGGTTCGCTCCGGTGGTGGTGATGTCTCTGAGGTTGTCTGAATGAAGGAGGAACAAAACAAGCACTTAGGAGCGGAGGACAAGAAGACAGGCCACGTGGTTTCCCGAAGAAGCTCGTCGTGATATCAGAAACGCACGGCGGTCGTGTTATTCTTTTGGGCAAACTAAGATATTGGAATAGGAATATGAAATCGGAGAGCCCCAGCACGACTCCGCGTCCGAGCTGTAGAGAGGGGGAGAGAGAGAGACCACAGAGCGGCTCAGAGCATCGGGCGCGCGACGTGGCTGACCGGCGCGCCATGCTGCTCGGAGAGCACTACGCCCAGGATCAGCGTTTGCTGGTTGCCGAGCAGCACCAGGCGGGGGCGGCGCCGCGTGCTGGTGCTGGTCGCCGTGTCACCGCCCTCGGGTCTCAACGCGTCTACAAGCACGCGCAGCAGGCGCTGGCGCTGTTGGTCCAGGCGCTGCGCTTGGCGGCGGTGCATCGCACACAGCGCATGGAGTGTGCCGTCGGGTTTGAGCGCGCTGGGCTGCGTGCAGTGCTGCCGGGGTGCCCGGCAATGGCGCTCGTCGGGCCCAGGCGTCACATCGAGCGGAACCTGTTCTTGCTTGACAGCGATCGGGTCGAGCGCCTGCATCCTCGGTCGGTGTCACTACGGGTACCCTCCTCTTGGGAAGTTGGTGAATGGAAGAGCGCGTCGCCATGTGCTCGAGGCGAGAGAACGAGGCAGTGAGATGTGGGTACTCATCTGAGCCAACGGCATCGCCGGCCGCGCGGAAAGTTCTCTCTGGCATAGAGTGTAGAATTGGGCCTTCCTTATCTCTCAACCCATCCACGGAATGGGGGCAGCCTCATCATCCATCACCCACCAAGAGTACGTGTGGATGTAGTGGCAGCTTTTCTGTGGTGGCGCCAGGCCTTGAGCGATTGTGGGTCCAGTTCCCACAGGCGACACTCTCATCGGCGTGTCGAGACACGTCCGCCCTTCTGTCGTACTGTCAGTCACCCTTTACCCATCGTGCTGGTGCCAGTCCGGGCTGAGAACGAAATGAGAAAGCAGGGGCGGACCGAACACAGTGATATATGAGAGATACAGGAGGCACCTAGTATGAACCCATTCGGTCTATATCGTTCTCACCACCCACGAGCTGCAATTGCAGGTGTATCCTGGGTTGGCCCACTCCTGGTACTTCCTCTCATGTTCGGTGGGGCCGTGGGCCGTGCGGCGCTACCAGCGCCGTTGGCTCTGGCGGCGAGTCCACCTTCTCGTGGCCACAGCACTCGCGGGGCGAGTCCAGCAACGCCAATAGCTCGTCCAGACTGCGCCTCGATTCGATGGCCTGGGCTTCGAGTGTCGTATGGGGTGGGTGGTCCAGCTCCGATGGTGCGCCAGTCGTCGTTGTACGTTGAGGAGTTGGCGGCTTGAGCTCCAGCGCGAGGATATCGGTGATATCATCGCTGAGCGTGCGAGGCAGAGTCTCTTCATGGCCACGCTGCAGGGCCGCGTTGGCCTCGGTGGTTTGCGGCTGTCGATCAATGTAGTATTCATACAGTGCCTGGATAAACTGTTCACGCGCCAGCCTCTTCCGGGGCGGACTGGGTGACGCGTCTGCCCGCTTGCGGACGCACTTAGCCATAGCATACATTCTGGGGTAGTGCATCGTTTCGGAGTTGAGGTGAGCCATTCGAGTATGCGCTGGCCGTTGTGACCGAGCTGGTTCCGCGTGGGGTGTGCCCGCGTCACATGACTGGCAGCACCCCATGCCTGGCGAGTAGTGAGGTGAAGTGTCGTTTGCCGACCGAATTTGGTAATGAGACCCAACTTCGTCCAGGGTAGTCACAGCGCGCGGACCACCTGGGAACTACTGGGTTTTGATTTCGTAACTCATTCAGAGGAAGATGTATCTCATCGTCAACTTCGAAGTTGTGACTTGAGATACAAGATGAGAGGTGAAGCCACCAGCTCTGAACGCGACGCTACCTACTCGGGGGCTAACGTAGAGACCTGTCCACGTGGAAATTGCCGCGGTCCGTTCGGCTCCAAATGCTCGAGATAAACGTATGAACACCACACAAATACACGAAAAACTGGACTCGCGGTTCCGAATGTAATCAGAGCGCCGCCGTCGTCGTTGCTGACTCCATGGCAGCAGTACGAGCGATTGCTAGCGAGAGGGGGGAGATCAAGGCAACCACGGCGACGCAAATGCGGATGAGAAAGAGGCGCACGGTTCGGTTGCGTGGAGGTGATATCTCAGTCTTGCGGTGCCTGAATGGGGGAAAGACCGAAACAAATGTGCAGAAACGGAGGGCAAGACGACGAGCCGTGTGGTCTCCAAAACGAGCTCGCCGTGATGTTAAGAAACGCCATTTTGATCGTGTTAGTCCGTTTGACGGAATGAAGATTGAGAGAGCATCAAGAAGAAGACGACAAAGGGATTGCAACGAGCCCCACCAGCAGCAGAGTCGGTCCGAGTTGTCAAGAAGAGAGAGCACAGACGCGCTCAGAGCATCGAGCGCGCGACGCGTCTGACTGACGCGCCGCGCTGCTCGGAGAGCACCACGCCCAGGATCAACGTTTGCTGGTTGCCGAGCAGCACCAGGCGGGGGCGGTGCCTTGCACCGGTGCTTGCCGCCGCGTCACCGCCCTCCCCGTCCTCGGGCCTCAATGCGTCTACAAGCACGCGCAGCAGGCGCTGGCGCTGTTGGTCCCGGCGCTGCGCCTGACGACGGTGCATCACACACAGCGCGTGGAGCGTTCCGTCAGACTTGAGCGCGCGGGGCTGCGTGCAGTGCTGCCGGGGTGCCTGGCAATGGCGCTCGTCGGATCCAGGCGTCATATCGAGCGGAACCTGTTCTTGCTTGACAGCGATCGGGTCGAGCGGGTACATCCTTGGTCGGTGTCAGCGCCGCTCGTGTCCACCTGCGAGGAACTCGGTAAATTGAAGAGTGTGTGGGAGTCGATGCCCCGAGGAGCGACTGAGACAGCGGTACGCGTGTGAGAGAGCCAACAGCATCGCTGGTTGCGCGGAATTTTCTCTACGGGATAGAGTAAGGGGGTGGCGTTCTTCCCCATCTCACACCCCATGCTCAGAATGGGGCTGCTAGGGGGAGCTGATAATCCATCATCCAGGAATCTCATGCGTGGATGCAGTGACAGCATATCTCTAGGCGGACCAGCTCTCGACCGACTGAGGAGCAATCCAGTTCGGATGGGCTTGTCGGGCAACACCTTCATTCTCGGGCCATGTCTGTCATTCCCGTGCTTCGTGAGTTACTCCTCTTCACTGAACGTTCGTCCGGAGTGAGTGTGCACTGAGAACGCGGGGCATGATATAAGGTTATACAAGATGCCCCATGCACCCACTATGAACCCATTGGACATTCGCACCCGTATTGGGTTTCCGTTTCTCACCACCCATGATCTGCACTTACACCTAAATACAGTCTGGGTTGACCCACGCCAGATACATCCTAACGTGAGGTCAGGCGACCAGGGCCGTAGGCGGCGGCGTGTCCAGCTTCTTGTGGTTACAGCGCTCGTGGGGCGAGTCCATCAACTCCGAAAGTTCGTCGAGACTTCGCCGCGATTCAGTCCTCACCTGTGCCTCCAGCACCATACGCGGCGAGCGGCCCAGCTCCGACGGCACGATACTCGTCGCTCGAGGTTGAGAAACGAGTGGCTCCTGCGCGAGGATCTCGACGATGTCGTCACTGAGCGTGCGAGGCCGCTGCTCTTCCTGGCCACGTTGCATGGTCTCCTCGGTGTCGGTGGCGGGCGGCTGTCCATCGGGCTGTACGTACTCGAACGCCGATGGAAAAAACTTGCTTGTCGCGTCACGAACGGCGCGCGCATGCCTCTTCTTGGGTGGGCTTTGTATCTCGTCTACTCGCTTGCGGACGCACTGAGCGTAAGCACGTTGGTCGAGAAGTTCGTCCCACGCTCGCTGGACAGCGTGCGTTACGGGCGCGGCAGTCACAGGCCCACTTGATGGATCGGCTGGGGGTGGTGACTTGACCTTGAAAGGCTGTGGTGCTGTTTCGTCCGTCTCCACAGGGCTGAACTCGACGCTGGACTCGGACTCGCGCTTCCGAACGCACTGAGAGCAAGACACTTGCGCGTCGAATTTCACGTCGCGCGATTGGCAGCACCCCATGGCTGGTAGATGGAGAGCCGAGACGTCGAGTGTCGTCGGCTGGGTCAATTCGTTAATGCGAGTCAGCCTTCGCACGAGGATTCTCACTGGACCCACCGCAGTGGAAGAGTGATATCGTTCTCTGCGTCTCTTTTGCCGGATAGGATGAGATGTATGCATCGACACACGTCTCATTTCACTTCAAGGAGCCGTAGCGATACCTCACGAATCTTCGGTCTGGGTTGGCGTCTACTTATGATATGTTCCTCCCCCGTGTCCCATAGGATCACACGCCATGCGGCACCACAAGCGCGGTGGGCTGCGGCGGTGAGCCCAGTATCTCGTGGCTGGAGCGCTCGTGGGGCGAGTCTAGCAACGCCAGCAGCACTTCGATCGCCTGGGCTTCAAGCACCGCGCGTGGCAAGAGGTCCAGCTCGGACGACGCGCTGCTCGGTGCCGCTTCAGGTTTCAGGGCTGATGACTTGGGCTGCTGCGCGAGGATCTCCTTAATATCATCGCTGAGCGTGCGAGGGCGGGGATCTTCCTGGCTATCCGGCACTGGCACGACGGTGTCGGGGTTGAGTTGTTGTCGCGCAAGCACGTAATCGTACGCTGACTGAAAGAACTCACCCGACGGACGTTGTGCCTGCCTCCTTTTGGGGGCACTGGGTGACGAGTCTGGGCACCTGCGGACGCATCGGATCTCGCCGATCTCATCATTGAGCGTGCGAGGCCGACGCTCTTCCTGGTAACAATTGTCTTGCACGGTGACACCATTAGTGGGCGGCTGTCGAGCGAGCACATATTCGTACGCGGACTGGAAAAACTCGCCCGACGGGCCATGCGCCTGCCTCTTCCGCGGCGGGCTGGGTGTCGAGTCTGCCCGCTTGCGGACGCATTTCGCCATAGCATATCTCCCCTCGACCACCATACTCTCGGCGGTGAACGAAGCCGACGAAGTCACTGGCCACTGTGGCCGAGTCGGCTCTGCTGGGGACGCATCCGCGTCATGTGACTGGCGGCACCCCATGACTGGACGAGCTGGGAGGTGAGATGCGGATTGCCGATCGAATTCGGAAATGAAGCCCAACGTTGCTCGGGTGTCCGCTGTCCGTGCGGCAGCCGGGGACTGGGTATTCCGTCGAATCATCTCATTCACAGGAAGATATATCTCATCTAGTTCGAAGAGCACATTCGACATCATCGGTGTGGAGTTTTGTGGCTGGCAGAAACGGGAGATATGAGAAGTGAGTTGCACCCACACCCAAGGACTGTGGCGCTCACAGGTCGTTACATTCGCCGCATTTTGGTCCGTTTTACGCCATCTTTCTCGGCCTTCTAGACACATTCTTCATTTCTCATCACGAGCAGCGATGATACCTAACATCCTGTGTTGATATGTCAACACAGGAGTGTCATCTTGACACATTATGCATCCTCGCGTGCTCGATGGATCATGCACCGCGTAGCGCCATCAGTGCGGTTGGCTGCGGCGGCGTAACTAGCTTCTCGTCGCTGCAGAGCTCGTGAGGTGAGTCCAGCAACGCCAGCAGCTCGTCCAGACTGCGCCGCGCTTGAATCTCCTGCACCTCGGGCTCCATGCGTGGCGAGGGATCCAGTCCCGAAGGCGCGCTCGTCGGTGTCGTAGGTTGAAGGGTAAAAGGAGTGGGCTCCTGCGCGAGTATCTCGGCGATGTCGTCACTGAGCGTGCGAGGACGGAGCTCTTCGTGACCACGCTGTAGTGTAGCGCCGGCGCCGAGCTGTGGTCGAGCGAGCAAACGATCGTACGCCGATCGGAAAAATCTGCTCGTCGCATCACGCACGTCGCGCGTCCGCCGCTTCTTGCGTAGACTAGATAACGAGTCTTCCCGCTTGCGGACGCACTCGGCCATATGATACACACCGTTGTCGGCGATCGTGTGAGCACTTTCGTAGTGGCGACGCTGTTCAAGCACCCGCTTCTCAGCGTTTGTAGCAGGCGCTGTAGCCGCGATCTCGCTTGACGGAGCTGGCTCGATTGAGGGTGGCGGCTCGATCTTGAAAGGCTCTGACGTTGTTACGTCCACGTCCGCATGACGGGACTCGACGCTGGACTCGGACATGCGCTTCTGAATATAACCAGAGCAAGACAAACGTACGTCAACATCCATGTTGCGCGAGTGGCAGCACCCCATGGGTGGTTGTCGGAGAGCCGCGGTGCGGTGTCGTCGGTCGATCCAATTCGGAAATGAGACTCAGCCTTCACACGTGGATATCCACTGAAGGCGCCATGTCGAGGGACTATTTTCTTCCTTTGCGTCTCATTTTTCGGATAGGATGAGATATATCAGTATCGGTAGGCACATGGAGAAAAATGGGGTAGAGTTGGGTACAGATTGCACGACAAGTGATACTTCTGAGGCTTGATTGGTGTGGTTCTGTTCCACCACAGACCGTGGTCCTC
This sequence comes from Pythium rhizo-oryzae, assembly GCA_027475725.1. Taxonomy (NCBI): domain Eukaryota; phylum Oomycota; class Peronosporomycetes; order Pythiales; family Pythiaceae; genus Pythium; species Pythium rhizo-oryzae. The sequence continues at coordinate 94,567 of JAMFLL010000013.1, forward strand.
GGTGATCCGGCCGCCGGAGGGCTGGTGTAGGGCCATGTCACTGACCGGTGCTGGCTCTGAAGCCAATGTCCGTCGATCAGGCAGCCCGCAATAATGCTACTGCACCAACCCTGAACGAACTCACGCCTTCATTTCGTTTTTTAATCTATCAGATCCAACGATACCTTCTCTGTGGGGTTAACCCACCTCACAAAATACATCCTCGCGTACCCGATGGGTCATGCACCGGGAGGCACCACCAGCGCCGTGGGCTTTGGCGGCGTCTTTATCAACTCGTTGCGGAAGCGCTCGTGGGGCGAGTCCAGTAACGCCAACGGCTCGTCTAGACTGCGGCGTGATGCAATCGCCTGGCCTTCGACCGCCTCGTGTGGCGAGAACTCGGGCTTTAATGATGCGCTGGTTGCCGCGGTCGGTCGAGAGTCATAAGGATTGGGCTCATTCGCGTGGATCTCGGCGATGTCGTCGCTGAGCGTGCGAGGCCGTGGTTCTTCTTCCTGACCACTCTCCACGGTCGCGTTGGTGCCCGTGACGGACGGCTGGCGAGCGACTACGTATTCGTACGCCGATTGGAAAAACTCGCCCGTCGCATGACGCACCTCAGGGGTCTCAGATACCTCACGTGCCTGCCTCTTCTTAGGTGGACTGTCGAAAGTGTCGGTTCGCTTGCGGACGCATCTGGCATAATCAACTTGATCTGCTGGGTGGGACGACTTGGCCTTGTCTCTCTTCGGGGGTGTTTCGTTCGCATTCGCAGCGCTGAAGCCGTCGCTGGCCTCGGATTCGCGCTTCCGAATCGCCGGATAGGCAAACGTCTGCGCTTCATAATCTACGTTGCGCGACTGGCAGCACCCCATGGCTGACCGAGCGCCGAGAGCAGGAAGGTGTCGTCGTCAATTGATCCAATCCGGAAATGAGACGCAACCTTCGCGCTTGGGTGCTAACTGGATCTTTTCTAGTACCGGTACCGGTACTGGTACTGGTACCAGTATCAGTACAGACAGTGTGAAGTATCCGTGTCTCATCCCTGGGTGACAGGAAGGCGCGCCATGGGTGAAGGTGCACCCAACTCAACTCATTCACGACGTCAGTTTCCCAACGTGTGTGGTACGAAAGGCAGAAGATTCTTCTGCCATTCGTAGAGAAGAAGACAAACACTCGGACGACACACTCAGAGCGCGGAGGCTGGAAACTGCCGTACAAGTTCGCGGAGCTGAACGGGGCTTCGATCTCTTCAGCTCTGGCCGCTTGCGGACACCGAGCGTGAGCGCGTTGGTAGCGAGGACCGTCACGCGCCGGCGTCAGACGCCGATCCGGATCAAAGCCACGGAGTGTGCCGGTTTCCTCGACATTGGCGGCGTCGCCGTTTCAGCTCTTGCGGTGCTCACGCGATATGGAGCAGCCCATGGCCCACTTCCTTTCTCACCACTGCGGTAAATTGACAACTAGAACTGGAAGCTCGTTGGCGAAGTGTGCCCGGCACTCCCCATCAAGGCAATTGCCGTGTCAATGACACTGTCATGGCACAGTGTACCTACTTGTACCCACTGGGAACCGAAAATCGCATCCAGTTCGTCTCATCTCACGAGGTCAGTGTCCCTTCACACGCATGGAGTGGACGGCGCCTCGCTCGCTCGGCCACTGCCCAAGCTATTGTTGTTGGAGTCTATTAGGTTACGTCATGCGAACAAAGTAGCTGTACCACTGCCCAAGCGAAGCGGTCTCCACACGGGAGGAAGATCAGGACCAAGTTGAAGTTACTGTACGAGCACTCAAGATATATCTCATCGTCTGTTTCGTAGAACACATCCGACATCGTGGGTCTCATGAAGCTCCATTCAACTCGACTAGTACGACGGCGTGTGACGAGCTAAATGGCTGGCAGAAACGTGAGATGCAGGAGGCGAGTTGCATCCACATGCTCAGACGTGTGACGCCTACCAGATGGGATAATCCGTTGATCTAACCCGTCTTCCCCCCACATCGGTTGGTCGCCGGCGAGAAGTCAGCATCCAGAGGAGGCTTGGCTGTGTCACTTGTTCAGTGAGAATCGTCGCGATGTCCCTGAGCGTGTGCACCCGTGGGTTTGTGAAGGGGAACGTCTCGATTCATGCTCGCGCACCGTCGACAGACGGAAGATGTTAGGCATGCTTGATTGGATAGTGGTGATCCGGTCGCCCTACGTGGTGTATGGGCTCCGCTCTGTTGGGCAGCTAGATGCAGCACCGTGCCGCTCGCGGGACCTGACACTTTTCAAGCTCGTGCAACAATATCCAGTAGTTTGTCCTCCAATAGCGCAATCAAATCAACCTTGTACGAATCCGTGACACGTATTTCCGTCCCTCATCCATGAGCTGCAATGGCACCTATCATTTTCACGGTAGGTGTTGTTACACGTCCGATTGTACATCTTCGCGTGCTCGCTAGGTCAGGCACCATGGGGCGCTACCAGTGCCGTTCGCTGCGGCGGCGTGCCAAGCTTGTTGTGGCCGCAGCGCTCGTGGGGCGAGTCCAGCAGCGCCAACAGCTCATCCAGACTGCGACGCGATTCGATCGCCTCCGATTCGTGGGCCGTGTGCGGCGAGCCGCGTAGTTCCAAAGGAGCGCTTGTCGTCGTTGAAGCTTGAGGGGTAAGCGGAGTGGGCTCTTGTGCGAGGATGTCGGCGATATCGTCGCTGAGCGTGCGAGGCCGGGGCTCTTCGTGGTCACGTCCCACTGTCGCGTTGGCACCGGTGGTGGGCGGTTGTCGAGCGAGGACGTATTCGTACGCCGATTGGAAGAACTCGCCCGTCGCACGACGCACCTCAGGAGTCACAGGCGCCTCCCGCGCTTGCCTCTTCTTGGGTAGGCTGTCGGTTATATCTGTTCGCTTGCGGACGCACTGGGCGGCCGCAACGCGACGGTAAATTCTATCGAGCTCCCTCTCGACCTGCAGATCCTCGGGTTTCCTTGATAGCGTTGAAGGCCCCGGGGTGGATAACTGTATCTTGTCACGCCTTGATGTCAGGCCATCCGAGTTTACAGGGCTGGAGTCGACCCTGGACTCGGATACGCGCTTCCGAATGGGTTCGTAGTGACACACCTGTGCATCGAAATGCACGTCGCGCGACTGGCAACACCCCATGACTGTGAGCCGAGAGCCGTGAGGTATGGTCGATTTGGTCCAATTTGGAAGTGAGACCCAGCCTTCGGCGAAGGTTTTTCGTACGTGGGAGTCCACTGGCTACACGACAGTTCGGGCTGATTTTTTTCTCCTCAGAACCAGCGGACGCATAATAACTCATTTATCGGATGGGTGACACAGGCGTCGCCATGGGTGGAGATGGTTTACTTGTAGATACTGTACTCAGCGTGTCCTGCACACGGGTGATAACCAGAAGGACACACACGCCCGGACGACGCTTGGACCACACTCAGAGCGCGGGGACTCTCCGTTAGAAGTGCCGTAAGAACTACGTAGAGCTTACGCCGGTGTCTTCAACTCCGGTCCTCGACCGTCTAACAGCGTAACGCACGTATCTGTAGAACGCTTGGCTGCGTCAGTGGTCCTCTCTTGGCTTGCGAGGATCATCGCGATGTCGTCGCTCAGCGTGCGCAACCTCTCTCCTTCGTGAAAGGGGACTTCTCCATCAACCAGATCTAGCGTGTCATTGACGAGAAACACGTCTGGGAGTTGTTTGGCGGGGCTCTTCTCCGACGCAGTCATTCCGTCGCGCTTCGTGCTTCGATTGTCCAGCGCTAACCGTTTCGTGGGTGGGCTGAACGCTGCACCAGGTCGCTTGCGGGGGCCGGCACGACGAAGCCCATGGAACGCGTAGGGTCCATCGAGTGGGTCGCTGTCTGCGTTTCGGTCCTGTCCCTTGGAGGTATGGTGGTTTGAAGGTGGAGGCAGCGCGAGACTTGCTGGGGTAGGTGGCGATCCGGACGCAGCGTGTGCGGCGGGTAACGATCCAAGGGGCGGCTCGGTCTCTTCACTGTCCGACTCGGACCGGCGCGTGCGAATGGCTATATACATCCTGCGCCCCCGATCAAAACCGAGGAGCGTGCCCGCTTCCTCCCCCTCGTCGACGACAGCGTCACGTTTACGCCGCTTGGAGCTGTCTCGTGACATGGAGCACCCCATGGCTTGCTTCCTCGCCTGCTCCACGTCGGATCGAGAACTGAGCCTGGAAAGCACGCGGGTGAAGGCCGTCGGCAAGGCACGCGTCAAGTCACGTCGGTGTGTACCCACTTGTACCCACTGTGAACCGCACACAATTTTCGATCCTGCGCTTCTCGCACCTCGCAAGGCCATTGGCCACCGGTGCTCTGTGCTACACTCAAGACGCGTAGACTGCACGGCGCTCGATCAGGGCTCCTGTCTTCTGTGCGAAAGGATCCCCGCCCGAAGGCTAAGTTGAAGTGCTGAGGACTCAGACAGACTCAGAGGAGGTCTGAGGTGCGAAAAGCGTTCCACCAAGCGAAAGCAGGAGTTGTCCTTGTTCTCCTCCTAGCGATCGATGACCAAACTGCCCCTTTCCGGAAGGAGGAGCTGCCCGCACAGAGTTGACGTGCGGCCGGACCAGCCTGGTTGGAGTTGTACGGTATCGATCGGTACCGTAGAATACCACGGGCACAACTTGGATGCCGGAGTCCGGCCCGGACTGACCACTGGATGCAGGTCCAGTCAGAGGTCCAGTCCAGTCTGTTCCCACCCAGAGTCTGTCATTCGCAGCATGAAGGAGGCGGTCACGAGCTAGGAGAGGATCGGGAGGAGAACCAAAAAATCGGGACGGGAGGAACATCCACCATCCGCACCAAAATGGCCGAAATGCCCGTTCAACGACAGGCTGCCGCACTTATCAAGCCTTCCGTGACAGCCCCAGCGAAGGAAGCGCATGTAACGCGTCCGCTGCGCGCATGTCGCCTGTGCCCCAAAGGCCACGTGACGGCCGCCGCCGACAGGCCGCGCGGAGATCACGCGAAGCCAGAACACAGAAACTGGCAAAGGCGGGAGAACGCCAAATAAACATGGTCTCGCTGCCTGGCGCCACTCCTGTCGTGCCGGGCTCGCTCCTGTGGCGTGCGTGCATCGAACACCTTTCCGCAAGCCGGGGCACCACCCTGGATCCAGGCTGCGAAACCTGGATTTGACTCAAATCCGGAACGTGTTTGGAAAACATGGTCTGCCATGCAATCGCTGTGGTGGACACTGCGTTTGAACGAACCGACTGAGACGCCTTCTCAAATTTCGTGACAAGCAGACGACGCGTTTGTGCCGAGCTTCACCGCGCGTGAATCACGCGACCAGCTGGACGAAGCCGACAGTGGAGTGAGGGAAAGACCCTACCCCTTGTCCATCGCACTCGTTCTGACAGATTCTCCATTATCAAAACCCAAAACCCAATGCATCGCATATTGACTGTATATGTGTTGAAAGAGGTACAGACGGCCTGCCGTTGGGCTGTTGCCTCGCTCCTCCTCACCGCAGCTGGCGGGCGCTGATGGCCGGCCGCTTCAAAGACGCTGGCACTGCCACTGGCACTGCCAGACACGGGCGGGAGATGATGATGATGGCGAATCGAACATGAGGGGCACTGGACTTCCCGCAGAGCCCCTCCACCAGCAGACAGGGGACCCGACCGCCCCATTTCCCCATCTCTTCCGCGGCTGTGTGCGTGCATGCGGCAGGAATGAGCCCGCCGCGCCGCCGCCCCCCACGGAGGATACGCGCGACTGCCATGGCGACGCTGGCGGCTGCCACGCTGTGGCTGCTGTGCGCGCTGCCCGCGGCGTCGGCCGTCGCGAGCTGCGAGAACGCGAGCACGCTCGTGCGCGGCGCGACCGACAAGGAAGCGATCGCGTACAGCGACCTCTGCGTCCCGCGCGAGTTCCAAGTGGACGCGGTGCCGGGCTTTGGCGTCATGCTCAACCTCTCGCACCTCAACCTCGTGCGCGTGGCCGACTACCCGCCCGTGAACAAGCTGCTGCTCCACGACAACTTCCTCACGACCTTCCAGTCCTCGCCCGCAGCCGAGAGCCTCATGGAGGACCTGTGCGTCGCGCTGATGCGGTGTTTGGGAAACGGCGGTGACCGTGGCTGATGATGGGAGTGTTTTACCGTAGGGATCTCCACGACAATCTCATCGCGGACCTCAGCGCGCTGCGGCTCCCGCGGCGGCTCTCCAAACTGTACGACGCGCGCTCAGGCTCTCGTTTCAACGCTTCGCTGACCTGCTCACGTTGTGGCTGCGTTCTCTAGAAACCTCGGGACCAACAAATTCAACGCGCTCGACTCGCAGGTGGCGTGGCCGGCGGCGTTTGAGCTCAAGTGGCTCACACTGGACGGCAATGTCATCGAAACCATCACGGCGGATACGTTCACCCCACTCACGACGCTCACGTTCCTGTCGTTATCGAACGTCACGCTCAAGACCCTTGGTGACCTTACTTTCCCGCTCTCGCTCAACACCTTGTACGTCTGTGGGGAGTTGGTCTTTTGCACGAGAGCATCCTGCTCACTCCTCCCATGTTCGTTGTACAGGATCCTGAGTCACAACCGATTCAAATCGGACACGCTCAATTTTACCGTCGCACCCGTCGCACTGCAAACACTGTACGTTGCTGGAAGATGCCCCTGGGTTAAAGACAATCGCTCACCTGATTACTGTCATTAACAGGGACCTGAGTGGTAACCTCCTGACCAAGTTTCCGGACCTTTCGTCCTTCAGCTCTCTCTTGGACCTGTACGTGGCATCTCCGATCCCTTTTATTCTTTCACAGCAATTGCTTATAATGAGCTCTCTTGTGCATGCAGAAACCTCGCGAGCAATACTATCAAGTCTTTGACCGGCGTGCGTCTCCCTCCGAAGCTGAAAAAGTTGTACGTGTCTCGAGATCACCTCCGCACGTGTACATTTACTCAAACGAGTTCGCTAACACGCTGTGTTGCCGTCCTTCAGGAACCTCTCTGGCAATATGTTGGAGGACGTCGAAATCGCGCAGTCAGACGTCAAGATAATTGAGAAGCTGGAAGTTCTGTCAATGACTACAGACGGGCTGAGTACTGTCTGCAAGAGTGCCAATGCGAAGCGACAGCTCATCCGTGCCGGTCTCGAACTGTGCGTCGTGGGTGACGATAGCCTCGTCAGTCCAGAATCGGCGACGACTGGGCCAGCAACCACTTCCAAGTCGGAAAAGCCATCGACAACGACGAAGAATCCGGGCGTACTGAACGACACCAACACGACGGAGGGGTCACAACCGTCCCACATGTCTTCACAAGCGATGCTGTTGATTGGTGGCGGGTGCTTTGGAATGGGTCTAATCGTCGCAGCGTACGTGTTTCTCGTGCGACGTGATGGGCGCGCGATCAAAAGCAAGCCGTCTCAACACCCCACTTTTGCACCTGAAGCATCCGATGCTAGCAGTCACCCATTCGGACGCAATGGCGGTGGATCAAGCGAGTACAGCAACGCGAGTTGGGTCTTCGGTAGCCCCGTGAAGAACATGGGTGGCCAAGTCGGTGCTCACAATGTCGTCGCTATTCTCGAAGACGACCGCATGCGTCGAGGGCGCGGCCGCAGTAAGGTGGAAGACCTTCTCGTGTACGAGATCCCGTTGGACGAAATTCTGGTCAAGGAAGCCATGTCAGAAAAGCATCATGGCAGCGAGACTATGTACAATGCCGAGTATCAAGGGTTCCAGGTGGTGATGCACGCGCTCTCGCCTGGCCGTGGTGGCAAGCTGCAGCGAGGGCGTCGACGATTCGAGCGGGATTTCGTCGAGCAAGTGCGGTTGGCGTCGCTACTGGAGCACGCCTGTATTGTGCAGTTCATAGGCATCACGCTTGGCTCCCATAGCCAGTCCCAGCGCCCGAACCTGAAGTGGAAGATGGGCGTCGTATTCGAGTTTATGCAGCAAGGATCACTGGCTTCTATCTTCCACGAAGAGCGCACCCTTCGAGAGGGCAAGCAGTATCGAACAATGAGCAACCCGTCCACGAAAAGCGAGCACAACGGCTCGTTCAGCTGGTACCCGAGCCCACAGGCGAGCACCACAGACAGTGGAAGTCCCGTGCAGAACCCGCATCGATGCAAGCTTTCGATTGCATTGGATGTCGCAATGGCGCTGTCGTATTTGCACTCCATGGGGTATGCGCATGGCGATCTGCGCGCTGAGAAAGTGCTCGTGAACGAGCAAGGCGAAGCGAAGCTCAGTGGAATGGACATCGACTTGGCAATGAACTCTCCCGAGGCGACACCGACGCGTGTGGACATGCGAGCATCGGTTGTGAAGGCGCGCATGAAGATGAAGCACGTGTTCCAGACATCGATTTCCCAGTCACCAGCCCTCGGGTCGTCGCTTCTCAATAGCCAGGCAGGTGCAAACGGAGGTGCAATGCCGATGGCGTTGGCGTCCGCGACATCATCATCGATGCTCGTTTCAGCCAGCTCGCGAGCGCGTCGACGCGGTATGCAAGGAGATGTCTACGCATTTGGACTGCTCCTCTGGGAGCTCGACACGATGATGTGTGTGGACGCGATGAAGCGGCTCACGGCGGCGGCAACCGAGGCGGGCGAGGAGCACCAAATGCTGCGGTTCTCGCCGGAATGTCCGACCGAGATCCAGTACTTGGCACGCCGCTGCTGGAATCCAGAGATCAAGGACCGTCCGACGGCGCTGGATCTCCAGGAAGAGATCGTGCGGATGCTCGAAGGCCGACTGACAACGCTCAGCCAGCGGTCGGCAAGCACACACCGCTGGTCGAGGCGCACCAACTCGCATGCTGGTAGCTCGCGCAACGGAAGTTCGAGCTTCGCGAGCAGCCACAGCAGCTCGCTCTCTTTCTCAGACTACAGGTCGTCGTCGCTCGTGATTGCCGAGACCGAGGTCTGAGTGTAGCCATGTTGAACCTGCGACGGGACCCAATTATTGGTGGGTCCGGACAATTATTTATTGTTGAAGAGACCAATTATTGCTGTCGAACACATGAGGGTGCTGGTGTCTCCTTTGTGTGGGCCAGAGCCACTTCGCCGCTCGCGCTGCATGGCTCCCGTGAGCCATGCAACAGCTATGTCGTCTGTATGAAGGTGTCCACGGCGCTTTCTGGATCTCAGGGCACGCCTGGTGAAGTCGGTCCGGTCCAGCGACGTTTCGGACCGCTGGTCGCCTCTGGATTTCTATCGAGTCAGACCAAAGCTGTCACTGGACCCTCACTCGCTTCGGACCCCGAGGTCGTGACTGTTGAGACCCTAGAACAATCCAGAGACCCTGGAACAATCCGGCCTGTGAGCGCATTTTGAGCCGCGTATTGCTGAGGAGCAATGCCTGCTGGAACGATCCATACTGTACGAGGCTAGTGGTGTTGGCAATGGGGAGCGGATTTAAATTTACTTGCAGGACTTCGAGGTGTTTGAGCCGGGAAAACAGCTGGCGTGACCACGTGGTCCTTCCCATACGACGGGGTAGAGGCGCTGAACTTTACAGCATTTCAGCCAATCAGAGAGTCAGAGCTATTCTTACACATCGGGCGGGCACATTTGACGCGCACCATGGCTCGAGCGGAGCGCTGTTGTCGGCACATTGTAAGGGCCCGACGGCGACGGCGCCTGCTCTCCTCCTCCTCCCCTTCCTCCTCCTCCCTCCTCCTCGGAAAGCGTTCTCCACGCACCTTTGGGGACGCACATCCGCCTCACCCCTCCCCTGTTCTCCTCTCGGGCCACTCCTCCCCAGAGTATCGATCTATCCTCGCCGACGGGATCTCGGCAAAGAAGCGGCCCGTGGCGCCATCCATCCACAGGCCAACCTTCGCCCAGCGCTGGCTTTTGTGTTCTCCTCTCGATCTCCTCCGCCGCCGAGGGGAAAGGAAGGAAGAAAGAACCGAAACAGCGCCCGCCCCATCAAGGTGCGTGAACACTTCCGTGGTAACGCTGTGGTTTCCTCCTCTACATGCGCGCGGAAACGCCGCTGACTTCGCGCCGTCTCTCTCTCTCTCTTTCTGTAGATCCCCCGTCGCTCCGCGCGTGCATGGCCACTCGTGCGTGCTTCCGCCGCCACACATCCGCATCCTCTCGTCACTCGTTGAAGCCGCGCGCGTTTGTTCGTGGCTAGCGCCCCCGCCGCCATGCACCGCGCCACCAGCACGAGCCTGAGCGCGCGCTCGACGACCGCGGGCGGCGCCAAGAACTCGCGCTCCGGGTCCACGGGCTCCACGGTGCTCGTGAACCTCGACGTGTACGTCGTGCGCGCGACCATCGGCCGCGACATTAGCCCGGACGACGACGACCTCATCGTGCTCTTCCGGCGCAACAGCAAAGAAGTGACGTCTGAGCCCACGCGGTGGCACGCCGACCACATCGCCGAGTGGAACCAGCACGTGGGCATCCAGACCTCGCTGCTGCGCAACAAGGCCGCGGTGGACCCGACCGACTACCTCGCCAAGGAGTACGAGATCGTGCTCGTCGCGCTGCCCAGCCACTCGGCCGTCGCGCTCTTCACGATCGACTTTGCGCAGATCGTGCAGTCTCAGCGCGCGAACCGGCCCAAGCCCTTCCGCGTGTCGCCCTCCAAGTGCCGCGACCTCGCGGCCACGCTCGAGTTCGAGGTCGTCTGGGAGTACGCCTCGCCGCCGCCGCCGCTCGCGCCGTCCACGCCCACGTCCTCGTCAATGGCGACCACGACGTCGTCGTCGCTCTCGATGGCCGGCCGCCGCACGAACGTCAGCGTGGTCTCCATGAGCTCGCAGAGCAGCGAGCTGCCCGACGGAAACTGCAGCGACTGCCGCTCGCTGCGGCGGCGCCTCGAGCGCAAGGAGATGCAGATCCACCAGCTCGAGAACTTCCTCAAGGAGTCCCAGAAGCGGATCGACTCGCTCGTGTTCGAGAACGAAGAGCTCGTCGTGCGCGAGCAGGCCGAGACAAAGAACGCCGGCCAGTACCGCGCGCTCAACATGCGCCTCCTGCAGGAGCTGGAGATGGCCTTCCAGTTCTGCGCGCAGCAGATGCTCCAAGTGCAGCAGCAAGCCGAAGCCACGGGCGTCGCCGCGCCACCGCAGCTGTTCATGTTCCTTCCCCAGTTTGAGTTCATGGAGCGCGTCAAGAAGTTCCACTCGGATCTTGAGCTCATCTACGGTGGATCGAACGAAGACAATCTTCACGATAGCACGGCTGGCAAGCCGCCATCGCCGACCCCGATGGACTTGTGGAAGGCGTTCAACTTCCGCCAAGAGATGGAGGCTGCGCTCGAGCGAAACCAGCGTCTGCAGCACCAGCTCGACTTCTTGTCGCACTCGCTCTCGTACGAAGGAAACGATGAGTTCGCATCCGGGTTTCTGCCGCCGCCCGATATGAAGCGGAAGGTGACCAACACGTCCTCTGCATCGGAGTTCTCGATTACTGACCGCAACTCTGGCCATGAAGATCCGCTGTCCTCGAGCCGCGTTGCTCCGGTTCGCACAGTGACCGAGCAGCTGAATGCGCTGGAGCGAGAGAACTTCCTTCTGAAGGCAAAGTTGGAAAGCGCGATGAGTGACATGAAGAGCATCCAGAGTGGACGCGGCGGCAGCTCGCCGTCCGAGTGCGCCGAGACAATGACCAGTGGCAGCAGCTTGAGCCGCAACAGCCTGATCACAGCCTCTTTGTCGCAATTACCCGTTGTTCCGGATGACACCCCGTTGCGTCTCGAGGTCGACCAGCTTCGTGACGATAACCACGCGCTCGTGCGTGAGCTCGAGGACCTGAAGTCCGAGCTTGAAAGCGTGCGTAAAGAGCAGCTGCAGCGCCAACAGCACATGCAGCGCGAATCGATGACACCTCCACCGACACTTCCGATCGGCATTCCATCCTCGCCCGCGCACGGCAGCGGAGGCATGAGTAACTCTCAGGTGCTGGGAGCGAGTACCTCTGGCGCGTCACCTGGTGGCTCGGACTTCCTGAACAAGATCTACATGGATGTCGGGAAGGCAAAGGTCGCGCTTGAGGAGAAGGTCAAGCGCTTGACCCAAGAACTGATGGCCGCTCAGGAGGAGAACGGTCGGCTGCAGGAGGAGTTGCAAGCGAGCCTTCTCAAATCCGCCCGCGCCAGCGACCCTAAGATTGTTGAGATTCTGAGCGATGATGACTGTCCGGTCTCCAATTCTACCAGAGAATCGAGTTCGGATGGGCGGGCCGAAGAACGAGCTGAGCTGGAGTCGCAGATTGAACAACTTCATCAGCTGATTGAAGAGAAATCCAGCCAGCTCAAGGTGCAAGAGCAAGAACTCGAGTTTGTGAAGCAGCATCTGAAAGAGAAGGCAACAGCAGCTGCCGACATGGAGGTTGCGAAGGCTCAAGTTGAAAAGGAGCTCGGCACTACAAAGCAAGCTCTGTCAAAGGCCGAAAAGAGGATCACTGCCCTCGAGGTCAAGATTGAGAACCTCGAGGTTGACCATAAGCAGCAGCGCGAGGTGGAAGAACAGCGGGCTGTTGCTCCTAAGAGTCAGGCCAATCGGGATGATGAGGTGTCGGAGCTGAGCAAGCAGCTCAAGTTGGCTCGCCAGGAGGTGATGCAGCTGCGATACCGTAGTAACAACCTCGAGAGTGTCCATGAGAAGTTGGAAGATGCTATGAAGGAGAAGAAGACGCTCCAGGTCAAGCTTACCGCTCTTGAGGGCCAGTTGTACGAACAACGGAGCCGAACCATCAGTGGAAACAACTTCTCAACTGACGGCGTGAAGGACGCCACCATGATTGAGGAACTCCACCGTCAACTTGACCAGAAGTCAGCTCAACTGATGATCGCACAGCGCGACGTGGAATCGCTTCGCCGAGAGCTCATGTCTGGTTCTCAATCAAGTGCTGCCGCTGCATCCGCGGCCGCGGCAGCGAGCTCGAAGAGCACCGCTGACATTGCTGAGCTGGAGGCCAAGGTCGCCAAGTTTTCGGCCGATATTAATCGTCTGATCGAGCGGAATGATGACCAGGCGCTTCGTATCAACGCGCTGAGCGAGCGTGTTGAGAAAACCACTCGCGAGAAGTATGAACTCGAGGGAATTATGAAGGAGATGCTGAAGGAAATGGATGAGCTCTCCGGTTCGCCTCCGCAAACGCCCCCGCGCAACAAAAGCCGAGAGGTCAGCAGCGCTTCTGAAGCACATTCGTCGTCATACGAAATCGAGGAGTTTGAAGAGATTGAGGAGCTGGAAGAGAAGGCACCTGCGCCGATTGCTGTGCGAACGAACGGCAACAAGGTCGTGGAGAGATACGCGAACGCGCTCAAGTCGACCTTCGAGCGACGAGGAAGTGCCCCTCGCCCACCTGCTCCGTCGCCGTCGCCACCGCGAGCCAGCGCCAGTGGCGACTCCGGTGATGCTGCCCCGAAGAACAAGATCGCCCACCTGATCAAGAACTTCAGCGCCGAAGAAGCCAGCACCGAGGGCGACGCCCCCGGCAAGCCGCGTCGGAGCACGCTCACCGGGTCCATCAAGAAAATCACGAAGATCGACTTCCGCCAGCGGCAAGGCTCGGAGCCGTCAGCCTAGTGGACTGGACTTCGATAACGCAGTCGATTAATTTATTTGGGTAACGAAGATGTGCCGTTGTGTTGTGTGTTCTGACGCCAGGGCGTCGTCCATCCAGGCAGTCGTGCGTGGACAGCCATGATGCACGGCGGATTCGCATCCAGCACCCACTAATTTAGTGTCCTGCTGCTTCCATCGTGCGATATCGGTAGCAAACCGGTATCCGCACGTGGAAGCGAGAAAGAGAGAAAGAGACAACGCGCCATCATGGGGGGAAATGCCATGGGAGCGCGCTTGCATTCGCGGCCCGCACGCCGCGAGCCACGCGTCGTAAGCCTTTTGGTGCTTTAGATGTGTGTATGTGGACTTATCGGTCGCTGCTCTTGGTACTACGTGGGGGAGGATGCAACATGCAAAGGTTGGGCATTTCTACGGTGGGTTTAAAACGCGGACAAAGTGCAGCGATCAGTTGAACGCCGCGCGGAGAAGCCGGCGGCGCACGCCCGCGTGCGCGGCCTCGACAGGCGCGTCGTCGGCGTCGTCGTCCTCGTCTCCGTCCAGTGGCTGGTCCAGCGGCGCGCTGTCGTCGCAGTCCTCGGGCTCCTCCGCGGGCTCCGTGCGCTTGGGCACCTTGACGAGCCACGGCTCGTCCGCGCCCGACCCCGAGCCGCTGTCCGACGTCTCCACGTAGATCGGGAGGAAGATGGGCTCCTCGTCGTCGGGCTCGGCCGTGGTCGGCGCGGGCTTGGGCTTGCAGCGGCGCTTGGTCGGCGAGGGTGTCGGTGCTGGCGTCGGCGCTTCCGTCGGTTGCTCGGAGGGAGCGGCGGTCGTCGACGGTGGCTGCGAAGGCTCATCATTCGGAGCGTCGTCCAGCCCCGAGCTGTCGTCCGAGCCGGCGTTCGAGACAGCGTCATCACCGCCGTCGGAAGAGGCGCGAGAAGGAGCCGGCGTGGGCGACGCTGCCACCGATGCCGGTGACACGGTCGGCGCATCCGACGAAGGCTCGGGCGTGCGATCATCAGCCTTTGGCTCGGTCGGTGAAGGTGCTGCACCATCGTAGATCACGCCCGAGCCCGAGCCTTCATCAGAACCGTCAAGATCTGCAACGGGGACACTGGGCGCAGACGATGAAGGTGTGAGAACTGGAGCCGGGGAGAGCGTCGGCGTAGTATTCGCCGTAGGAGCTTTCGTAGCTCCTGGTTCACCAACACCGTCATCGTCGTCGGAGCCGTCGTTCGAGTTGGAGCTGTCGTTGTCGCTGACGATGGGGTCGTCGTGCTGCGGCTGCGCCGATGTCGGCGCTGGCGTGGGCTTGTTGACCGTCGGTACCGGCGTGTGCTTGGGCTCCTCGGTCGTGGGCTCTGGCGTCGCCGTCGGCGCCTGGGTGGCCGGCACGTGGGTCTTGCTGGGCGGTTCGTCGTCGTTGCCGTCGTAGTAGGCGTCGGAAGATCCGGAGTTGTCATCGTCATCGTCGTCGGAGCCGTCGTTCGAGTTGGAGCTGTCGTTGTCGCTGACGATGGGGTCGTCGTGCTGCGGCTGCGCCGATGTCGGCGCTGGCGTGG